>JAVCKZ010134222.1:0-21611 GCA_034780755.1 Lepetodrilus elevatus
GACAAAAGAAAACATTTGGCGACCGACAACATTTCGACAGATTATCATCAGCTGATCATGGCGATGCAGTTCGATGACTGCGGCACAGGACCAGTTATTCTAGCCAAGGGCCTCTGAGTGTTCACCCTATCAAAGAATAAACACGTTCGTTGTTTATCAGCTTAATTTCATTGAACACGACAGGCGTCGCCATACTTATTGTTTCAGAAGACGCATGTCTTCCATCGCCTTCCACTCCACACGGAAGCATGGGAAGGTCTTCCAAGAAGAGAAGACGGCAAAACGAACAAGCGCAAGATAGCTCTTCCACTTCTAGAAGCGCAAATCGCACGGGGCTATTATGGATATGTCATGTTCAATAAATGTTCAATATTCATAAAGAAATGTATGGGTGGTATGATTTCAGATTTCAATATACACTGTTATATGTTAGGGAATTGGTTATTATTCAACCGTACTCAATTTTTATTTAACTTGTTTTTCATTTATAAAGTATAAATACATGAAGGTATTGGTTATTCACCATAACTAAACATTGCTTTGTTTTGAATTATTTTGTCTTAATATTACAGGTCTGTATACGTCCTTCATGGCGATGTTCGTTATAGCTGAGGTCGTGTTTGTCGTCGCCTACATTCTTGGACTATGCCTATGTGTCCGTAGGCACCACTCACAGGCGTGCTATGCCTCCATATTTTGCTTTATAGCAGGTAATTATGAAGCCACGTTAAACTCTTTTGCGTGTTTACTGGTAACTACCATCAACATTTATTTCAACAAAAACAACTATACAATCAATTGTTCTAAAACTAAAACAATTGAATTTTTTGTTTAAAGTAATAAAAATGTCCTCCAAGGATTTTGACCAGAATTGTGACAGCTATGCATTCTAAAGTGTCTGAATACACATATTCCTCATTCCGCGGGGTTTCTCTTGTCTTCAGCGTTCCTCTTGGCCCTGGGCATGGCTCTCTTCCACGCGTCAATCTACGTCGAGAGGGAGCAAGTGATGGACACCAGCACTGATCAGATCTTCTACCAGAAATGGCCAGGGGTGAGTAGGTTACGTAGGCTACACCGTTCCGCGGTAAAATATAGTCCAGATGAGAGTCACGTTCGAAGAACAATATCTAAACTGGACTACGTTAGCTATATTATATAGAATGCCAACTAACTTCTAGTGTGTGTGTGTGTGTGTGTGTGTGTGTGTGTGTGTGTGTGTGTGTGTGTGTGTGTGTGTGTGTTTAATTGCTTTGACAGTCGCCTTCCAGCACAGCTGATTTCGGCAGACTGGTCCCTCTTTGGGACGCATTTGTAGTTGCCGCCTATCCTATTATATGTAGAGGTGGCATAAAACACAGGACTTTGAATACTTATAATAACATATTATACTATCTATCTATATACTAGTAGTAAGAGTATATACTCTTATTATATAGATATATAGTATAAGTATTCAAAGTCCCGTGCAAAGAAGCAGGCCACACTATTCTGGATACAGTAATTAATAGTTTTATATAAGCTCTTCACCATGACATTCGTCGCAAATGGTTGAAAGATTCCCGCAGCGACGTTAAACTCCATAATTATTCACCCACTCACCCACATTCACAATGCCAGTATAACAGTATATTATGTATGAAATGGATTTCACTAATTCACTTTCAATAAGCCATGAAATAACAATCAATATATGTATACATGTATCACTATTTCACCTTTAGTAACCTCGTCGCAAATGGGTGAAAGATTCCCGCAGCGACGTTAAACTCCATATTCATTCACCTTTAGTAACCATCAATACATGTACACTATTTCACCTTCTATAACCATCGATATACTAGTACACGAAATGGACATTACTTCACCTTTAATAACCTTCAATAAAAAACAATATACACGAAATTGACACCACTATTTCACTTTCAATAGCATCAATATACACTAATGGACATGTTCACCTTCAATAACCATCAACATACACGAAATTATGTGTTTTTACCATTTCACTTTCAATGTCTACAAATGCCTCTGTCCTTGCTGCAGGAGCTGAAGAGAGCAACTACCCGTGTCTTCAAGGAGTCCTACATCGCTGCCTGGTGCGGCCTCGTTCTGACAGCAATCACCGCCATCTGCTACGGTCTGGCGGCCAAGTTCATGGCCGACAAGAAGCACCAACGTCGTCCCTACCCCGAGAAGTCGTACAGAGAGCCCTACTTCTATGACAACTCACAGTACGCCCTTGAACCCTACCAGCCCAAGGTCATTCCCATGGACCACCCCGCCTACTCCTACGGCCGCCAACCCGCCTACTACGAGTCACCCCGACCCATGATGTACGCAGAGGATGCTGGGTACCGGATACGAGAAGTCGCGCAGTAAAAAGGCTGATGATTCTCTCTGTCATGTTGATGCAGACGTACAGAATAGTGCATTCACGTCGTAAAAACTTTGCCAAGAAAGGAGCAAAAGAAATACACGTTGTCAAGTCACGATGACGTGTCATTCTTTTATACAAAAGCTTACCTTACCTTGTAAGATTAATTTTGATTCCTGAAATTAAGCGAAAAAGTGCGTTTTAAAGAAAGAACATTTTATTTTTTACAAACTCTTACGAGGAAATGATCAGAAACCTCTGTGACCCATCTGAACATGAAACATAATAACCATCTTATTTGTTTGGTGGGTATTTGTGATTGTGGAAATACGATTAAGACAGTTGAGAAGAACATCAGAAACCATAATGAAAATCAAACGCAAATTGACCCCCAAAGTCACGCCCATGTCATAAAATAATGAATTACCAATTGACAAAGACCTCAATACGATTCTATATTTGACCAGTATGTATATAGTTATGTGCAATTTATCGTCGTGCAGTACCGTTTTGTATGTACATTTACAATTGTTTTACCAGCATACCGACGATACCATATGCATAGGTTATCAGTATATATGTATATATGCCTTTTATAACATTTCTTTATCACGCAATGCAATTTTAAGGCATGTCTGAATATTTAAAACCTAATAGTAACTTAAAGATATTTTTTTCTCAAATAATTTTAAACTAATCATGTTCTTTGCAGTAAAGATCCTGTTTTCGTGTGTATATATTTTATGTCTAGACTGGATGTGCTTAATTTGTTTTATACGTGTATTGGTTGTGTATGAGAATGCATTGCGGTCGCCTACTTACTTGTAAATGGTTACGCCAATTTGTATAAAAGGCACACTGTACTCATATCATGCGTATATATCATCTATCAATATAGGTATCCTAATATAGTGTATAGGCCCTTCTATGTATTAATATTCATGTCATACATACTCATTTCCTTACCTGCTTACAGAATAGACCATTTTACAATTTCTGAAACCAAAGCCAAGATACAAGGGAAGTAACTCTCCTAATCTGTAAATATATGGACTTGTTATGGGTTTACATACCAAATTTACTTACACTATAAACACCAATTTTCCGTTATTATTGGGCAATCAATGAGTGGAAGATATGAGGTATGACCGGGTTCATAATGTTAATTAATCATTTTCGTCAGATGAACGGATATTGTCATTAATGAGACTGGTATGAATATTTTACTCTTTTTTTTTATGTGAATCTGTATTTTACGACTTAATTTGAAAACCTATTTTTACCTGTTGAAGTATCCAACGAACCCATGATGTAGTCTGTTTTATTAGCAAACATACTTATATGTAATACCGGATAAACATACTGTTGTATTATATTATTTCATAATAAAAACATTTCATATTTAACTTTTGATTTGTAATTAATCGTAAGCCTATTTCAGCGTGTTGGAATATTTGGATGTGCAATACCAATGTAAAACTACGATTAATGAGTGATTGATTTCAACATCCGGTATTTTTGTTTCCGGAGAGAGAGAGAGAGGGGGGAGGAGGAGGGAGGGGTAGGGAAAGAAAGAGTGACAGAGAGTGAGGGGGAACACAAACACATACACAGCGTAGGCAATGTCCGGATCTTTGGAACCTAACCTGGACGCCTAAAAGTAACATAGGGTATTTAGGCTAATGTTGTAGCTACTCATCGTCAATACTCTAGCCATTATAACAACCATTTGATGGATGTTAATTAAATAGTTATAATGGCCGCAATTTCGACGTTGGTTTATACCTGGTGCTCGTTGCAGGACGCTCTTGTAGTGCTACAATAGTTGTAACTGGTTTCCCGCCACAATAGAAAGCGTTGTTACAATAGTTGTAGCCTACAAGAGCGTCGTGCAACGGGCAGCTGGATACATAGTGAACATTTCTCAGGATTACACAGTCAATATTGCATGTACTTTTTTTATTTAAACAACAAAGTTACACCAGAAATCTCGGTCAAAATTGAGTTATTTTTCTTTAAGTAAGTGTTCGGGGTGGTTTCACCCTGTGTATGTAAGTCTGATCCGAATCCCTTGACTATCTCTATTAATAACACACGCTGACACTCTCCACGAGGACTTATGCCTACTTGTATTGAACATAACGTAGGCGTCGTGTTGTGAATACAACTAGGAACTCTTAATAATAACTACCACGTTGTGATGTGATTTTGAGTGCAGACTATATAACGTTAATGATACTTTGGACCTTCGTTTACTGGACTATTTGAAGATTACATGTACTTTACACGTGAAGTACGGATGTGCTGGAATCGTACAAGAATGTCATATTTAGCATGTAGCGATTGCCTTTGTATACGTGGGCGCAGTACAAGTAGATAAGACGTGTTAACATACTCGTTACGTTGAAAGACAGTAGACACGAGAGGGTTGGACATTGACAATAACTTTAATAACAGTCAAGATTTGTAAAGTGCAATATTGCGGCAATAAGGACATGTCACCGAACTAGTGCAAGATCAAGACGCTGAAAGGTCAAGGACAACGACCCATTAAATGGACGAGCATGAACTTAAGTCGAGACATAGAAATACATGTTCTTTTGCTTTGTGTATGTAAAAATTGCCAATCATATATCAAGATAGCGCTGCATTTTAGCAAGAGACATAGAACAGAGAAATCAGTACACTGGTAAATGGCGGCAGAATACGGTCTATTCATGTTGGGAGGGAGTTATCCTATACCGCACGTATGCGTATACTGCTGGACCTCACCCCACCTTATAACATATAGACCCGGGGGATTACTGAAAGTACCGAGACAGATATAAAAAATAAAAAGGTGCTAAACCCGAAACCACTCACCTACACCTATATTTCCACTGCCAATTCATATAGATCTATCGCGCAACAAATTAAGCTAATAACCTTTTAAATTAGATTTGTACCAGGTAAATGTCACGTTGTGCTGTATTTACATATTTTCTACATCGGTGATGCCAATCAGTGCAGTGCCAGCAGACAATGGGGCGAGGAATCAATGTTAATGCTGCACTTGCTATGGATATATGCGAGCTGCCGATGTAATGTCCGACACTTCCCCATGCACAGTCTGTAACACACGTGCCTATGTTGTAATTTGCAATCATGATATTTCATCGCGAGACTGTAATTCAATAGTTATGACACGTCTTCTGGTCTGGGTGGTGGTGAAATGGCACTATTAACTGTGTGCCTACAATGAGGGCTATTTTATATTTGGATACATCGTATAGAGAATACATGGTCTGGTCACAGAAAGTCCTGTCTTTCACGAAAGGGCCGTACCGGTAGTCAGGTCCTAAAAGTTTACGTCATTTCCGGTTATAGTAAAAGTATGGCGTACACTACCCTGATCTAGGTCAGGACTGTATACAGTGCTACCTTTTTTTGTGAAACGCAGATCATGAACGTCCAACCTGACTGAAGAGTCCACTTCATTTAACTGAACATCAGCGGGGTCTATTCCCCGGACCTGGAATCTCACCCGGACGTGGTCTATTCCCATGACCCGGAGCCAATTTCTGATTGGCACACATGGGTATAGGGTTAGGAAAATATAGTAGTAGTATTTTGGGTCACGTGAGCCAATCAGATTGCCGGGAATTGGATCCGGGTCCGGTGAATATAGCACCTAGGTCGGGTCCGGTTCCGGGGAATAGATCTCAACCTGTATCGTTCCACGGGGCTCTCTTACCTGTACCCAGACCATTGCGCCCTCGTAGCGATCACTTATATCGACCAGGGGTCATGTTCCCGAAGCTATCGTACACGTAACATCGTTATGTCTTGGTGGAAGAACATTTGACGCTTTCGGGATAATCATTTGTTCTCCACGGCGCCTTAACGATGTCGTTATGTATACGATAACTTCGAGAACATGGCCGCAGGGTCGGTATTCTCGAAACTTCGTAAGTCCTAAGAAGTTCGTAAGTAGGCTACTAAGAATTTGCCTAACTGGGTTTCTGCGTATTAATGTTAATTTTTAAAGAGACCATTTCTCACTAAGAAGTTTCGAGAATACGGACCCATACACTTACAAGAGCTTCGATAAACGATATCCTGACTAATACTATCTCAAATTACTGTATTACAGCGCACAGTATTGCAGTAAACCTGCTGACACCGGCTGGTACTGACGAACCGAGGATGCTAGTTGCATGTATAACTTCTGCGGACATTGCCTGGTACTCGGTGCGGATTTCATCTCGGAACATTTTGAAGTCCAACGATATAATATCACTTATTAGCACACTATAGTAGGCCTACACGGAACTTCGACACAATACCTAATAATATAATTATAGTTTGCATTTAACTATGATCACAGATAAAGTACATATAATAGACTCTTGGAATTTTTAGTTCATTGACTTCTCTATATACAATATTGCCACATATGTATCTATATGTTTATTCACAAACATAATTTGGCCAATTTCCAACGTTTAGACGAGCATCGCATATAATGGAATTGAAAAGGTTCAAAGCCAAAGTACTTATTAGCTTTGCTGTTTTATTACAAAACAAAAGTCTTGGAAAATATTGAACATCCACTCTGGATCTGAAAGATAATACACCTTCTTGATGTTTCAACTAGCATATTATGTCATAATTATTCAGCAAATATTGGACACTCTACTTATTCAATTAAGATATTCAATTAAGATATTATGAAAGCCGCCACCTGGTACATTTTATTCCCTTCATCTCTGCAGAATTTCTGCATCATTAAAATCAATGCAGATAACCCGTATCACCTTAAAAAAAAAAATAATAATAATATAGCCTACGTAGGAAATTACGGTACTGCCTTTGCGAAATATTGAATGACTTTGGCCATACGTTTTTGAATGGATTTCAGTATATAATAACCTAAATTAAAAACCTCTCGTTGTTCTCCGTAATTAATTTTCTAATAGCAAAATGTTAGGAAGATGTTTTTCCACCTATTTAAATAATAAAATAATAATGTTAAAGTTTCTAATTTATCCGTACCCAAAATAAATAATAATACAAAGGCCGAAATTAGTTTCGTTAATGAATTAATAAAATAATTTGAGAATTAATTAAAGTCTCAATCTCTTACGTGTTCTTAACCATAACGTACTTTATGTATTAATTTGCCTTCTGTAAAATGATTAACGATACCTTCAAACTGTAATACTGCCTTCATTGTATAGTTATTATTATGTCATGACTCCTCCTGTAAACCTCCCATGCTGTTGTAAACTCACAGCCCCAGAGTTAATAAAGTTCAGTTCAGTTCAGTCAAAGCATCAAATGATTTAATATTACTTCATATGCCTGTGTTTGCACATTCTCTATACATTATGTTCGTATCAAGTGGATTGGAACATCGTGTGTAACACGACAGTGTCAATACCTGCATGTGTTCTTGGACGCTGGTACCACATGATCATGTTTAGCATTATGGAACCCGACACTAAAGTACATACTTATGTGAAATTACCATTTAGCGGAGATCGTCATCTTGGACAGTGATGGATAACCAGATGTGCGTGCAGGACATCAACAGTTAAATGAGCAATAAACTGGTCACCCGTAAATTTATGCTCAGTATAACCTTTTAGATAAGTAGTCAGTAGTACATGTAGTTAGTAGGTATCTAGCTTGGAACTACCATCGAAGTAGAAACCATTGTGCTTTCTTAACATCCGTATATTAACATCCGTCAAATTTGACGGATGTTAAGTAGTAGCCTAATAATAATGGTCTCGTTTCGAAGATGGGCTGGAACGAGCATATTATATATATACCTTGTTTTGGCTAGATCCTGTTGTATTCGTATATGACTACTGCATGATCATAAATCAGTTCCTTGAATGTTTCTTTAGATTGTGAATATGGATTTTGTGTAGGCCCTAATTGTATACTAATAACTGGTCTAAGTAGTTATAACTTTCATCAAGTAATAGATTCATAATTAAATATAGTATACCTCTCTCTCTCTATCTCTCTCTCGCTCTTTCTCTTTCTCTCTCTCACTCACTCCCCCTCTCTCTCCACCCCTCTCTCTCTCTCCCCCTCTCTCCCCCTCTCTCCCTATTTCTCTCTAAGCAGATAGGCTTTTTACTGAAATAATGCGAGAATGCCAACATCAGTCACTCTTTTATTGTATATTATCGTGTCCTATAACTATTTCAGGTACCCGTGTACCCGTATTACAGCCGCTATTACATACGATGATACGGTATACGCCGCATCCAAAGCGGGTGCATTTTTGCATTATTGACTTTTTATTAAGAGAGGACGGGAGTCTTTATTATATCATTGACCGCTTTTATCGGAACGTAATTTGCCATCTCCCGATTTTTTAGATCATTTATAGCCATATTATATTAATTTATTCGATTTCCTTTTGAATTTTGTAAATGAAAATGTCACGTAATATGTCAAGTCTGAACTTTGAATGTACACATTTATATATATAATTTTATATAACTTTATATAATTATATCAACAATTATCGTTGGGGTTTCTGGCATTATCAATTTGTGTTACCTACTTTATCAACCGCATTTGGACATGTTTTCAAATACTCTGCTTTGAAAACTGATGCTGTTGATTTTCAATTACGTGCAGTCGATGTCTATATCTGCATGTATCATTCTTCAAAGTGATAATGAATGGCCTTGCAACAAATCATTTCTCAATAACTGCTTGAACACTCAAAGGAAAATGAAAGGGAATATTATATATGGAATACTGACATGTGAATATAATGAATTATTGAAAATATTTCAAACTCCTTAAAATATATGTCTTTGAAATACGAGCGTCAATGTGTGACCTTTCTTGCGATGAAGTTTGAATTGACACCAAATAAAACATTTCATTTGTTTTTCTTTCAATACACAGATGCATTAAGCTGGTATGCCGAAAGCTTCGTAAATATTATAATCCTCGATCGAGTGGTTGTTGGAATAAGCCTCCCGGCAGAATACAATATAACATGTCCTTCTTATTTACTTAGTACTGCACATCTGCAGCATTTGCCATGTTTGTATGCCATGTACTAATGCAGGTCTACTAAAGTACGTTAGTACTAATGTAAATGCTGTATACGCAGTGGTAGATAATAGGCGATAATAGGCATTCTATACTCAACAAAATAAATTAAGGGCCAGCAGATATTTTGCGGGAAAGCTATCTACCAAATGTTGGTACTCTGCTTGTGATTGTGAGATCTGGCGCCATTCTTCTACTAAGACATCGGCAAGTTGTCGAAGTGTACCTGGAGCCTATAGACGGTTGGAAATCCTGTATTTCTATTTTCTAAAATATATAAAATGTACAAAACAGTAACTGGCCCTTAATTATACTTTTGTTGAGACGCTCGCTCTATATATACTATACTAATACTCAACAAAATAGCCCTTTTTTTTGACAAGGCAAATCAACGTTGTACATTTATCTCGCTAGTGCACAACTGTTCTACAGTTTTGTATAGAGATGTTCGTAGAAGAAACACTTTTATTATTTTATTTCACTGTGTTGGTTTTACACTAACGATGTACATAATAAATTCACTCCCTGTTACTTTAAACTTCCTTACATGTGACAATTCCAGAAGAAAAAAGGCTTGCACGGATGGTGATAATTCAAAGTATAGGTTTCAAATAGGATCTATTGATGCTGTGATATTGGGGCTTGCGATCATAATACCATCTGTGACAATTATGTTAAGAGTCAACGGATATCGATCTTCGAATAGCATTGTAGATCACGGTACCCATATTTTCAAAACACTGAATGTTGCAGTAAACATGCGAACACCGGCTGGTACTGACAGACCAATGATGATAACTGCATTGCCATGATAGGATACATAGACAGCGCATTATATTATGATCGCGTCAGAAAGGTATACTTCCTACTACGTTTACTCCTACATTTCGCCGATTCGTTACCAAAATGTATCCAATGATAATTTCACAGATGTCTACGATTCAGTTTGGAAGCAAAAAAAAAGAAAATCAATTTTAATTACCACTTAATTAATTAATCTGTAAATTACTTCCTTCACCGGAACTGCCATCGGAAAATATATGGAAGAGCCGATTGGCAGCAGCTGATGGCACAGCCTTGGAATTTTAGCGAATACAACAGCTATCATCGCAAAAACAGTGATTATTTGGTTGCTATATGAAACTATAGTCTGTGGAATTGTGCCATACATATTGCGACCAAATGGTGCTTGTGTGTGTGTGTAGGGGGAGGGAGGCAATAGGGGGTCTCCATCTTTGTCCGACTGTTCTTATCTTGCTTGTCCGTCAAGGCCTGCTAGGAACAACTATATTGGTATTGGCGCTTTTGACCACTGCTTGGCCCATCGTGGTACCGATACCGACAAGATTCTGGGCATCTGACGACACATAGTACAGGGCGTACAGTTTAGGAATGTACAAGAAAAACAAGGTCACGTTTGAATTGGCCACCATTGCTACCGCTAAGAACAGGGACCGGAGTGTAGTTTTGGTTGTTGTAAAGTACGTCGGGATGAAAGCCAGCCATAGAACTATGGTGGTGTACACACAAAAGCTCACAAAGCGAGATTCGTTGAAGTTGTCTGGCAGCTTCCTTGTTTTGATTGCATAAAACGTGCAGACGAGAACCAGAGTCAGGTTGCAACCGACAGCCACCAGAAACCCAGTTTCCGGTAACTTACACGTGATTTCCACGTACTTCTCGGAAAAACTCGGCATCAGTGTCAAACTTCGTGGAGTGTCGATAATGACCCATATTCCAACGATGAGAGTCTGAAATATACATGATGATACAATAATGGCAACATACACAACGAATGACAAGCAACGGTTACACCAAGCACGATCTAGTGATAAGGAGAAAAACGCTTGGCCGTTTCGCTGTAGCGGTAACACTAACGAAATTTCATTATTGTTACAATGCAGGGTACTATACTAGTCTAGTATACTAGTATATACTACATTTTGTGCGTATGACGAAAATTTTTCAACAATATCGTTATCGTTAAATCGCGTTTGATGTGACCGTTTTAAGCTTTGATGTGACGCGTTTTAAGCTATAGGCCTCTACCTACTATTTTATAACGGAAATGCAGGTTGACGCCGATTATGGTTTTCCCTTCGAATTCTAAGATTTTAAATTTAATTTAAATAAATTAAAATTATAGATATTGCCAAGTGATGAAGTAGACTATTATATATCCTGAAATCGTCCCAAGCAATTGTAAATGCATGTATAGCCTAGATTAATACTCAGAATTGGATGGTACGTACGTACGCAATGAACTTTGAATACTAAATACGTTACGATACTCCATCATACTAATTTTCGAATTATTGCTACAATGCAATGTAGTATATCAATATACTTCAATACTGAAAGAATGACAGTCTTGTCGATACTATATACGGTACATTCTTAACTACAAGATTAGAAACGTCTGGTTGATGCACATCTATTGCCTAACATGTCTTATATAAACGATGTTCCTTAACATCAAAGGTTGTTTTTCTTCTATCATTTTCTGCGAGCGGACATCTTTCCTCCTCAAACCAACCAACGACTTCAAAGAACTTAACAGAGGCCATTGGTAAAGGGCATTGTAAATACACGTAGATTCAAAATGCATGAAGTGATTTACACTGACTGATACCTGAGTTGTATATTACGAAAGAATACTAAATTCTCGGTCAGAACCCTTGGTATATTAAAGAAAGACTATCTTATAAAGTATATATATATATACCAAAGAACAAATTAATCGTCGATAATCGATAACTGCAACAGTAATCGGATGCCCGAACCAGCGGATTTGATGTCATCAATCTAACGATGCTTATTTTGGCCTATTATATTTTTTATGTATTATAAATATATATATTAATTACTCTCCCTTTAAAGTTGGAGAGAAACGTGAGGAAGAAAGAAGGAGAAAACACACAAAGATAGATACGTTGATGTAATCAGACACCAGGAAGAAATAACTTCCGTAATACGTGTACAATGATGATCAATATAAAATATCTATAGAATAATAACGAAGATTACGGTATCGAGTATATACTAAAATTACGTATACATATTACTCGACGCATATTTGTACATTTTATCATTCTCTTGACATTATATAGTGTAACACGCGGGATACAATTCCACTCTGCTATGTAATACGCCGTAGGCCATTGCGTATAGGAGAAAGGTCGGGTATCTGTCCATTACTGGGAGGTAATGGAGAAGAGTGGCCGTAGGTCCCGAGTCCCATTACCTCTCAGTAATGGACAGATACGAGGCCTTACCCAGGTTGGCATCCGTCTAGCAGCATCATAAAGTCTACGTGATGGTCCTTAATATACTCAAGAAAATAAATAATTTATGGGGACATTTTCTATGAAATATTGGAATCTGGTGCCATTATTCTTCCAATGTATCTGCAAATACTTAAAGAGTGCAAATCCTGTAGACGTTTGGAAATAATATAAAGCTAAATTATATATCCGAAAAGGTTTGCTGACCCTGAATTAATGTTCTTGAACATATTACGGTAATCCTATAATCGCATGTTTGACTTTAATAAGTATACACTACACCACGTCTTGAATGTTTACTTGAGTTATAATAATACGATTATAATAAGAGAGCATATATAATTACCTGTGCCACCAATATGAGAATAGTGAAGAATATCTGTGACCTTGAGTTAACGAAGACGGGCCTGACCTTCGACTTCTTCCCTGCTTTAAAGATCCGGTACACCCTGTTGGTCTTCACCGTCAGAGGGGCATACGTCATCGTGAAGCTGAGGTGAAAGCCAATATAGGTAACATTGCACGTGATGTCATTAGGCCGATATGCCAGCGTACCCACAAACACACTGGATATGAATATGCCGATCAAAATCAGGTACGATAACTCTCGCGAACTCGCCTTGATCAGCTTCTCCTTGTTGTTCTTTATGAACATGGACGTCACGAATATGGCCACGATGATGGTAAAGATGTCCACGGCCACTATGATGATTCCTGTGAAGTCGTGCACACCTATGAAAGTAGGTTCAATGGGTTCGCAGCGAGTCCTGCTCTCGGAATCGGGCCAGTAGAAGTTGCCCTCGGAAGGACAGACACGGCACTGTGGAAGGTCGTCCTGAATGATTGTCCTTTCATTGTTTCGACACTTCTGGCAGTACCAGCAGCAATGCGGTTGAGTCCGGACCGCCTGGTGACCTATCGGGCAGTCGTCGCTGCACGTTGATGTCGGCCACGTTTCTCCTTTCATCAGTACAGACGGCTTCCACATGATGGACTTGTGATCGAACCTGGTGAACTCTTTTCTGTAGCTGTTCCAAAGTCCGGTGCTTGACAGGGTATACACGCCGCCGATTTTTTGAAGATTCTGGACTTCGTACGTGGCCACACCGTCTCCGTTCTGGTCAATGGAAACCAAACCGTTTTCCCCTTCGAAGGACACGTTTCTGATTTCCCGCAGCAACTGTTCCGAGGTTACGCAGTCCCTCGCTGACGTCATCGTCTCTCTCTGACACTGAGATATAATAGCATGCAATGCGTGCGCATATGTATACACGGCATCTATGACCAGAGGAACAGTCGTTTCCGGTCGGTAGGACCCCGAAGAAGCGAAGCAGAAATTCATGGAGCATTTCGGTTTGTTGGACGTTTCGTTGAAACTGCAGTTTTCTTCAAGTTCAACTACTGGTTTGTACCAAGGATTCTCCGCAGCTACTAGTGGTGTAAGGTTCTTAAAATAGTTATCAAATTCTACTGTGGTTCCAGTGTAGAACTTGATAGTGAGAGCTCCTAGAAAATCCTCCTCTAGGCCGTGGTAATCCTGGATGTTCCTCCCCCAGGCATCGCTCCCAATCCACGTAAATTGTCCGGAAGCATTATACCGCTTCGCCGAAGAAACAAAGGCTCTAGTCTGAGAAAGAGGCGCAAATATGACGACCACCTTTCCTCTAGGAGTCCCCATGAGCTCGCGGACAATGTCATCGTAATCGGCGTCTTTGAAACTCTGTCGCATTTCTCTGATCACGGCAAGACAGAATCCGGCTTCTTCCACTCCGGCCTTTACGGCCCTATACCCCTCACCGCCGTAGCTCCCCTCGGCGTAGATGATGGAGACGTAGCTCCAGCCGAACCTCTTCACCATGTCCACGATCACCTTGGCTTGAAGCGTGTCGGCCGGGACTATTCTGGAGAAATACGAATGGACGTATTTGTTACTCAGCACGGGACTGGTGGATATGTAGCTCAACATCGGAATCTGGAACAATGACAGCAGATCTGACATCTGGACGGTGTTCCTGCTGCTTTCTGACCCGATGACCCCTACCACGTCAATACGACGCAGACTGTCTCCGTTATTGGTGTCATTATTGCCTTGAATCAGATGGAGAGCTCGAACCAACGCGGTAGTGTCCTTGGAACAGTCGTCCATTATGGTGAAGCCCAGAGTGACGTTAGGGAGGATGTCTTCTCGTTGGTTGATCTGGTTGATGGCGAACACGATGGCCTCCACACGTTGGAGCGCGCCCATTTCGCGAATCTGAGAACTGCAGAAAGTCTTCGTGTCGTATCTGTGGACGGGGATGATGACCCCGATGTTGATGTCACCCGGCTGAGTGTAGAACACTTCCGGTAGACCCGGCAGAGCCCGGATTCCAGACCCCGTTGCCGTGTGAAGAGCGAAGAGAAGCATCAACAAGGCCGCCATTTTGTTTGTGATGATGGTCAGTGTACAATTGGAGTCAACCTGCTCGGAGTATATACCAGTTGCATCTGTTTTAAGTCATCTGAGATTCATTGACGCACTTTCTGATTATGCTGCACCTGAACCACAAAAACAGAAGAAAAGAATAGCACTATTAGACTATATGTAAACAATGTAAATATATATAAATAATGATTACAATGTTCTAAATACACTTTTTCAAAAAGTAAGATTAATTAGATTACTATATACTACTCAAGATTTGCTAGGGATCACTATTAAGGGTGGTATTATATATTATATATATATTATATCAATATGGGGGGTCATTGAATATTGTTTTCCTACAAAAATGGTACGATCCTTATAGCAACTTTTGAGTAGTATATGTATCATTACAACTAGATGAAAGGTTTCTGTACCTGTATCATTTAACATAACAATGGATACTGAATAGGAACCAGTCATCCGATGTATGTAGTACTCTGAAGTCATCTAAATAAATTAGAACCAATTTATATTCCATTTTTCCATTAAGACCCAGTTTAGACTTATTTTCTACTACCACGTCAAAGTCAAAAGGTTTCGTAAACTTTTTTTTATAACCTACAAACACACATGCAATATCTCAATAAACCCTTAAGAAAATATTTGTTGAGTTAAGTAACGTGAGAGCGCAATCTAATTACAGTTCTATTGGTAGGAACCAGAAACATCTGTTTTATTTGAAGATTGCAAATGACAAATAGCCCTACCATAAAGGAAATTCTAGCATGCCTAGTGTACTCTTTTCCAGATAAAGGTATACTCTTTTCAAAGCCCGATTAATTGTTTGCCGTGTTTCCTGAGCTTTTATACCTTTATACACGATAAAGTACTCTAACTCGTCCTCTAACTTACATAACTTCCACTGCATATTTCAATGATAATGATATTTCCTCCCAACAAAAAAAAAAAAAGAGAAAAATTTCCCATGACAACGTCTGATATGAAATTTAGCTTATTATTTAATTGCGATAAGTACTGCACTGTAATATCCATTAACACACACAAAAAGGGGAAATATTTCCATTGATCAAAGATGCACGAGCAGGAAATAATATTATGCTCCAAGTACAAGTAGTGAACTTAACCCTCTCACTGCTGGGTTAATCAAGAACAGTTATTTGCATGGCATCACCAGTTTTCGCTGGCAGGGAGATGGTTAATCGTAGAAGATAGTCAGAGGCGCCCCGTGTCACACATGATGACGTTGCAGCCACTGGCGTGTACTTTAATGTATTGATTTTAGCTGTAAGCAATAAAGTGGTACACACAAGCACACAAACATACACACAAGCACACATACGTACACACATACCCGGTACATTAACATACACACAACACACACGCGCGCGCGCACACACACACACACACACACAAACAAGCACATGCACACAAAGCACACACAAACAAACACTTGCACAAATAAACGTATACACACAAAACACATACACACACACACACACATACACACACACACACAAATAAAAACAAAATACAGACACAAAACACACACACACACACACACACATAAACAAACACACACACACACACACACACACACACACACACACACACACACACACACACACACACACACACACACACACACACACCTACCTCCCACGCCATCAAACTGCAGTATTCGTAGTAGTATCATATTAGAATATGAAGCATTACTCAGCTACAGTTATTCAATAGGTCCGTGCTTCTCTATCTGAAAATACTCTCCAGATATTTGTTCTCTATAAAGAAAAGTAGGTCCAAGACAATATATTGTCTAAATAGTTCAATAATGTCCACACACAATATTGTCTCGGCGATGACACCCTTTATGGTGAATTTGTACATGAACACAGGATTTTTTAACAGTTGACAGTTTCGTTCTGAAATATAGGACTAGGCCTACTTAGCACACTCGATTGGATTTAGTTGAAGTACGACCGTCAATATAATGCATTAGTGATAGGTTGGAAAACAATGCATATGAGAGTGGCAATTATATTAAGCTATTAAACCATCAACGTTGAATGTAAAACCTAGTGCATGTTAATTGAGAACGTACAGAGGTGCTCGTCATTGTTGAAAATAATAAAAATAGGCTAAATACCAGTATTCATTTCAAATGTGATATATTCAATATACTAGTATTTAGCAAGCATGAGTGTATATTATAGTCATTGAATGAGGCTATAAATATCCGTATATGAAGACATTGCTAAAAGAAATGCAACGGTTGGATTACAAATTGTCAAAATAATCCTTACAAGATTATAATTAACATTAATTAACATTAACGTACAAGTAATGCTATAATATATCCCCATAATTATATTTGTATGTTGTTTTAACTTATAGAAATGTGACAAATATCGTTAATTAAGTTATTAACTATGCTGAACTTAATTAATATTAGTCAAAAGCAGTGTTCCCCAAGTACACGGGGGGAATGGTTATTGTAATAAATAACATGTAATTATTCTGGGGGGAAACATTATCTAAGATCTAAAACATTGTCGTAATATTTCATTTTGGAAATTAATTTTGCTTTTAAATTCTGGTTGCAACTTACCAATCTGGTGACACATGCATATACACACATGCATCCATACGCATTGAATCACACGCGTAGGAATACATCTTCAGTACAATGTCGTAGATTCTAACACAGGATGGCAGGGTAGAACAACGGATGAAACTAAAGCATTGATAGAATCGCCATCTGAGTACACTGTATCATCTGGGCTGTGCTTCACGAAACAGTCGCACTGTATAGCCGGGCCTAAATCAGTGCATACGCCAAGCCTTTACTTTAACAGGAAATGACGCACACGACTTACGCCCGGATTATGTTACGACCATTTCGTGAAACGCAGGCCATGTTGTAGTATCATTTCACCTGTCGGTTACCATGGCGATAAAAATGTGCCTTGCGTATTATACCTGTGAATAACACCATTTACTACGATAGAAAACCCAACGAATAGTTCTATGAACCGAAGATGATTTCCCAGCTGTTTTACAACATATGTCTTTCCAGTAACAACATAATCTAGGTCTCTGCAAATACAATAATACAATAACGAAAATGGTAAATACCCAGTTTTCGACCGATAGTATTTGTTGTGTAAAACATAATGGCGATATCCTATTCTTATAAAAGGTTCCGTGGTAATAATACCAAATTAACCATATGTATAATTTATTGATATTATCAGAGCATGGATGTATAGTAGTAAAACCATATATATATAGCACATGTACTATTATAAAGACTAATGTAAAGTATAGATTATTACTAATATTATTAATATGGGTTAAAGACGTTTTAAATACCTCTTTGAAAGTAACCGTATATACCTGAACTGTCTTCAGTTAAATATATATATCTTATACCAAGGGGAGACATTTTATATATTATCATATAATACAATTTATTTCATATTGTGAGAAAAAACAACAACATGTTTTTAACACCAAAGATGAGTTTCATATTAATGCCTGACAGATAATTCAATAACCGAGTACCCTATCGTGTGTAACCGGAATCGTAACCGGGTAACTGCATGCGGGTGAGTTATGTTTTTCATACATTCTGCCCCATAAACAGTTACTGGTGTAGGTCTACATAATAATATGCAATACACAGAAGACACATTATGGTCACGAATGACCTTTTAGTTGGATAATCAATATAGCCCTATACTCAGGTATATGCTACTCAGTTGGCATTTGTTCACACAATTCATACAACATACTGCTAGCAGCATCTTTACGAACCATTTACCACAAACATAATGGACTCTAAATGGTTCCTAAATTAATATTTAATTACCTGACTTGTACTTTAACTATAATAGTTCGGAGGCAAAACTATGTTCTATTTATGATAATATACATGATGTAGAACATTAGAAGAACAAACCTTATATAATTACCACTTAATGAACACACCATTCACGTTTATGTTGAACTGATTCGTTAGTTTGGTATGCACGGTATACTTGTTGACGGTATATTTATTTCAATACATATATCTTAGGTCAAGCTCAATACACAGTAGAGGCATGATAGTAATGTTACACACAGTTTAAGTTCTTGAAATGCATATGTATAAGCCACAAGTTCGTATTAGACAACATACAGTACTTTCTCACAAAATGTCTAAGGTCTGGTATTGTCTAAGAATTACGAAGACCTCTTTTATCGACCTTACTTCATCGTAATTTCTAGACTTTCGAAACATATGTTAGCAAGACAGTTTGCTGTCTTATATGCACCGAACTTACAGCCTAAATATGCACTTAAAAAAATTAAACTTATAATAATGTAAATACAATGGCAAAAATATACGCCCATGCACTGACTGAAGCGTATATCAGCAAACTATATGTATAAATAAAGTGAAATAATATTTAAAGGCGCTAAGGGCGAAATACCTTTGTTGACATACTAGTATATGAAGATTGCACACCTTTGTATATCAGCGTTGGTCCTGTCAGGTGAATGATTATATATGTGCATATTCAACAAAAACACCGACGCCGGTAATTGCAACAACAGATAATAATTATCTTCCGACAATCATTTTGCTTGTGGTAAGAAAAGGTTCCCTATATCGACCCTACTACTACTTATGCACTGAACCATAATATAAAGCTAAGCGTCAATTAGGTTTTATATTGAATTCAGCCGTTTACTCAACGTAATACTAAACAAATATTAGAAATATGATTTAATATTTTTTTTAAATATCTGCTTTAAATCCGTGTGGAAATTATTTTATAGTTTATTTTCCATATACATTTTGCTACAAGTAAACGTGACATTAACAAAATATATAAAAATAAGCCTTTTATAGTTGTACTTACCCGATATATACCTCGTGAGTTGTTTTTACTCAGAACTATCCCACCGCCGCTTCGGTGCCATCCGTTCTGCATTCTCCTAACAGTGATGTCTGCATATAGGCCTCGGTCCGCTCGATATGAAGAGTCTTTTATGCCGTGTCGGAATGGGTTTGCGCATGCCCAGTAGCAATATTCAAAGTGCCCTTTATCTTTACGGAGCTTTAATTGACAGGAAGAGGCTATTGTAATATCAATATCTTTCATGATAATGGTCAAATTTCTCGCAAAGTTTTCCTACCTGAAATGCTACTTGTAAACCCTCTTGGTCGTTTTGTATAACAGGCGTTGTCTTCGCGAATTGACGTTTTGAGTAGATGATAAACATTGATTAATTCATCAAAATACATAGAATTGTAGACGGATGCTAAAATATTATTAATGTATCATATTAATCAACAAATATTATCAGTGTTATATTATTAATGTCGATTTAATTTCCGAATTTGCACCTCGAATGAGAAGTATTCCGTACGGAGCAATGTGTATGCTTATCAGGGAGCGTATTCGATTCAACGTTCGACCTACCCTAGGGCGACGGTCGCGTGATGAAATTCACTCGTATCATCATGAGTGTTTGACATTGGCTAATTTCAACACACTATGGTTGGTCGAGTGTTTGAAACGAATGCGCTAAAAGTGTCTCTTGAATGTTAGTGTACTATATAATTTATAAAAAGACGTATCGTACATTATATAAATCAAATGAACGTTTGCTATATATACGAGTATAGCCTACGAGTAATCATGTATAGCATATATTAATGAGTATTAACATATTTATTTGGTCTGTACTAACACACGCGCGCGAGCACACACGCGCGCGAGCACACACACACACACACACACACACACACACACACACACACACACACACATACACACACACGCATACGCATGCGAACACACAATTTCCAAATCTTTCGATACGATATTACATCGATTAGTGTTCATGACTGACGATATTACGATGGTATTAATCGATAAAACAATAACTCATGTTCTACACTGTTACTGAAACCATAACACAAGCACACTGGAGATCAAACTTAAGGACTGGATCAATCACTCAACTCTGCGTTGTTTTTCAAGTCATGTCAGGCATTTATCAATGATTTGGTTTATCTTTAAACAGATTTCCAGAAAGCATATTATAGTGAGTGATTTATTACTTAGCGTCACAGCGGGATATCAGTCACTCGTACCAGGATGAATGGAACATTATGAAGCATGTTGATTGGAAATTCATCATATGACTTGTAATGGCTTTATTGGTAAGTTGAAAATACAATTATTTAGCTGTCCATTTAATCATCCTGATTTTGTTTTGGTCTATAAATATTAGGCCTACTTGCA
Source organism: Lepetodrilus elevatus (assembly GCA_034780755.1). NCBI lineage: Eukaryota > Metazoa > Mollusca > Gastropoda > Lepetellida > Lepetodrilidae > Lepetodrilus > Lepetodrilus elevatus. The sequence continues at coordinate 21,454 of JAVCKZ010134222.1, forward strand.
AGCATAATGATACGTTCGTTTTCTTTATTTAATCAATTTTGCTTCTTAATTTTGGAATAACCTGATACCGTGAGGTACATGTATTTAAAGGCATAATATCACAGCTGATAGACCTGGATAATGGACAAACGAATTTCGATCTGAGACTAATTGCGCTT
>JAVCKZ010134443.1:0-21602 GCA_034780755.1 Lepetodrilus elevatus
TCACTGAATCAGTAGTTATGCATAAATACGTTAACACTGTCGTCTATGGGATTGTAATTGGTGGTTTATAACCTATATGCATACATACCTATATTTAATAACTGTGTATTGAAATACAACGCACATTACAGGCAACGCAACGCTCATACTTGCATCAAATACCCGTACTCAAATGCGAAATGTTAAAGTATAAAAGTGAGTTTATAATAAACATTACTTTAAAAATAATATCTACTGACATTTGAATGAGCATGCATTCCATCGTACTGCGTAAAAACACTCATTTTAAGAATCACATAGTCAACATTTCAAATAACCAATACATCTGGGTTAATATGATTTACCATGTGAGTAAATGCACTGATTCTGTGGAAGGTTCGGGGTTCTTCCTAAGAGGGAAGTAATGAAGAGGGTGTAGAGTCCATCTGTAGAGGTAAGAAGAACTCAGAATCTTCGATTTCCCTCAGTGAGAACACTATTACCATGAATCAATATGATGTTTTCAAACATGGCACATTACATGTAGAAAAAGGATCAGACCTTGCCCAATTCGAGATTCACCTCGTTTATATTGCACTCCACCTATCGCGATGAATTCTAAAGCCTTTGGCATTAGCTGCGGTTCTGAGATAATGAGTACATATCTTGCATTCATGATGCATTAGATGTAAAATATGGAATACCTCAAGAGTATTTGCAAAGACTCTATTTCTCGATGATACCTTCAAATCTTTTAGTCATATTTGTCGACACATTCAACTTCATAACCTTTTCTTTGGGGCTTCATATTACATTTAAAGACTTTGAAAACGGTGGATTGTTTACGTAAGTACACATTCTATTAAACAGATGTTGTTTGTGTGTGTGTGAGAAGTTCATTTAACTAAAACGTTAATGACAATTTCATTATTATCACTAATTAACTTTAGTTAAACATTTGAATGTCTTGTGGATAAGTCGTAATTTAAAGCGAGAGCCTCATTATATTTATGTGCATGCACATTTAATGTTTCGAATTTTAATTCATTGGACAAAAATAAATGTCTATATGTAATTATTAACGTGTTCATTATTAGTCTAGCGTGACTGTTAGAGAACTAATTCGACGTGTATCGTCTTCGATATCATTGTCATAATTATCGCTTTAATGATCATACTTGTTTCCATATGGCACGTACTACATGTGCATTACAGATGCTTAATTGGAGAATGAACACTTTCTAATAATATGTCATTCTGTTTCAAATGTATGATTATTAATTGTTTTATCATTGTTATACCCCACGAGAAAGTAATTACATGTACATACAATGTATTATGGTCTACAATCAGGGGTAATCCTATTCATTGTGGCATTATACATAAACATTAGCATGTATTCCATTTATCATTTTCATTAGTACTTCAGCCCTTAATACCCATGCATTTCCATGATTTCTGCAGGAAGTCGTTTTCCTTTTATTTGGTGACACAATAGTTATAATAACGATATGCATATATAGAGAATCTCTACCGAGTGTCTTTTGATATCAATGTTATCCTACGAGTTGATACTTTTATCAACGAGTAGGATAACATTGATATCAATAGACACGAGGTTGAGATTCTATTTATCACCCAATATCAGTCTTACGTCATTTAAGAAGAAAAACAGCACTTCATGTGTGAAATGTTTTTACTGGAAAGTCAATGAACAAGCTGATGGGCTTTTGCACTGTGACGTCATATCATTGTTATGACGGTGGCGACCGTCGATGGTGATTACATCACAATGGCAAAGTCTTTGACTACTGGAGAATAACTATGCAAATTAGTAATTCTTGACCAATCAGTGAAGTTGAAAAATGTTGTCTCCGGGTGAATAACATAGTTGTCCTCTTGATGTTATCTCCAGTGTGAGTCAGTATTGGGTGATAAATACGTTTCAAAATATTCTTCAATAGAGTTGTTTCCCTTCGACCAAGTAGTGGACCATTTCTCGCTAGATGGCTTTAATATACGGTACCCAATATACTAATAAGTGTACGCAATAGCGACTGTATACGTGCAATACGTGGATACCTATGTTTCTAATGGCTATTTCGAAAACCGTGACTTTGATATGCTATCAAAGTCTCGGCGACTATTCAGAGAAGCGTTTCAAATGTTCTTCCACAAGAGCATACATACTTTACATAGCAAATGCTTTCACATTTGACCAGTCTTTCTACAAAATGATGTCGGAACACTATCCCATAAAATCAATTGTAAAACGAGAACGCTGAAACTCTTGTCTGGTTGCACGTCGGATCGAAATGTCTGAAGATTATCTTAAGCCAATATTTAGTTTACATAGGTTACGGGCCGACACCAGGAGAGTTCGTTGGCATTAGCGCCCTACTGGTGGAATTGTACATCCTCCATTAGGCCGCTCATGATCAGTAGCCAGTGTCGGCTGTATAGAGTGTTCGTGCATGGCTAAGTCGAAGCCTGAGGCCTTTCATTTAGAAATGTACTATCTTTGGAATCGGAGTTAATAGCTGATGTCATACGGGCCGTCAACTCTATTGGCCAATTGAAATGTTCCCTATGTCAGTGTTTTCAGGATTCTAACAAATCTCGTGCTGAAAGAGATTCCACTGCCACTGTAGCGGAATTGGGGTTTTGGATGAAGATCGAAATAGAGATAGAGCGTCACTGACGGTTCATGCTTGAAGTCACTCCATCAACAACACAGCACTTGACACACTAGGAACTGAAGCGACTTCTGATTATCTGTTAGCTGTAGTATTACGGTTTAACCAGGTACACTCCCATGCAATAACATACTGGTCGTAGTTGATGTATTCAGGCGCGAAGGGGTTAATATGTACTTTATTAGTACGACTTTCAGTAATCACATTTACCGTATGTTGAGCAATGAAGTTGGCTTTGTATCCGATGATGCCGCTAGTTCTGATGTCGCTGTATTGTATATACATATATACAACACTTACAGTAGTTAGGAAGGAAGTATACCTGATTAGCCAATAGCAGATATCGCGAAGAGTCACTGGGGGTAAATACTACAACGGTGCTAATACATATATTTCCCTGAATTTGTGTATGGAATATAATATTCAATGTGTATCCAGTAGTATAAATTACACAGATATCTATTGTTGCTCCCTCAAATCCCCTTACTACTGCGCCTGATTCTCTTTGTCTGTCTCTCTCTATCTCTCTCTCAAACACACACCTATAATCTCTCTCACTGTCTCTCTCTCTAGCTATCTATCTATCTATCTATCCCTCTCTCTCTCTCTCTCTCTCTCTCTCTCTCTCTCTCTCTCACACACACACACACACACACACACACACATACACACACATGCATGCTGATACGAACTCGTCGATGTTACCGGAAGGCGTAATTTGCGACCACGCACATACGCACACATAAAACATACCCTCGTACATTTCACTCCTCCACAATCCAATATCCCCACACATGCACACACGCATATACATGTCTCCTCACCTGCCATCACTAGTCCACCCCCGGGCATAGACAGCATGTTAAACCATTGGTACATTTATTCTAAACACGATACAGCTGCATTGATCATGTGGCTTATAACTGGAGTACTAGGGGCTGTTCCATTGACTATCTCGGACAAGCCTGTGCGTTCTGGACATGAATGGAATACGGAACAGGTGTGTCCAGTACGTGTCCAATATGTCCACATTCAAGAGGTGGTGTAGACCATCCAGCAGCAAATGTATGACGTCACAAACACAAACTACAACAGTATTTACCTCGGCCCTGTACTTGCTCTGAATGGACTGTACGGGCTGTTCCATTCAATATCTGGAGACTCTGGACACGTCTGTCCAGAATGTGTTTCTTGGACTGTGAATGGAACACCACCCAAGTTTGTAGCGTCCACTAATTATATAATGGTAATGGAGGCGGTCCTCAGTATTTATGCAGTTGATTTGCTTATCTATATTGATATCAGCTAATATCCAACAATATCGCCTCCATGTATTGAACGAAACGTATTTCTTATGAGCCAACTGCTTAGGAATGTGTACGATTCTCATGAGACTGCTTGAACCCTTATGACAGTGATTTGTACGTTACTTTATAAGTGTGTTGACAAATGACTAGACACATTTACTGCCTCTTCTTTCAATATGCTACTGTTTTCAGTTGTGTGTTTTATCACTTTCAATGTCGTGGTTTGTATGTATGCTACTAGTGGTATTTTGACAAAAATGAACTAAAACGTCCTTTTAGGCTAAAGCGAATAATATAGACCCGCTTAATGTGGCAACTGATATAGTTCAGCATTGGCATTAACTCTAGAAATTGAATTATATCTGAAAACCATCCTTGAAACATACTATGTTAAAGTAAGCGAATATCTAATACATGAGTCGAAACGTGTGTAATGCCGAGTGTTTGTTTGTTAAATAGTGCGAACATATCGATACACCAGACGTAAGTTGTAAATGGTGAAATTCCTCTACGACCACTTTCACGTGTCTAAGGTTTCCCCGACAAATGATCCATGTTTTTTATTTTTATTTTGACTTTGTTTTCCTCGCCTAGGGAACTTAAACGCTGTGGTTTGATGTTATGATAAGAGGGATTTAAGCAGGGTCTGTCTTATGGGGATAATTGGACAGATGGGACATACTGGGGTGTACTCTAGGGAGTAATTTCCTTCCCACTGGTTGTCGTGTTTGATACCTGCTGTGTTCACCGTTACCATCAGTTGGAACATCAGCGTTTGATCTTGTGTCTAAATCAAACACACGTGGCCATGGCGACTATGAGTAAATGTTGGAACTATGTTGCATAGCATACCGCTTCGTATAGAATACCCATACTCATCCAAGATGTGGCTACACTTTTCGTTTACAAAACAACTATGCTAGAGATTCCTTACATGTTATGACTATCATGGGAAATTCTAAAACAACAATGCTTTGATTCTCTGTCTGCCAACTGGGGATACATGATAAGTAATAACCAGTCTTGTCTAGTTAAATTGACATTGCCAATTTGGTTTATGTAATTAATTCAATCCTGATATTATTGAAATATTAATTAAGTTTTATTAACTAGATTGTCAATGTTCACTTACATAGGTATGACTGGTTATTGACTATCACATTACACTAAACCATAGACCTGCATGTAGACAATCTGGTTTATGTATTTGAATTAAGCACTATGGTATTATTGAATAATCCAATAAATAAATAAAATAAATAGCTATCGTTGCTCTCTCTCCGCCCCTCTCTCTCTCTTTCTCTCTATCCTTCCCCCTCTCTCTGTCTCTCTCCCTAGGTATATCCTCGTATGTTTTTGCGTGTTTGAATAGCTGTAAATTTAATATTGGAGATTTATAAAAAATAATTTATTATTTAGGGGGATTTCCGATCTCTCCAAGCACATCACATAGACATAATGTTGTAATGATAAAATGCAGAATCCCTATCGAATATGATTAATTGCTTAATAAATACAATGACACAGATATATTCACCAACGTATTAGACAAACAAAAAAATCCATAGTTCTCACTGATATAGACATTAGTACCCTGCGGTCTAACTATGATAACAATATTATACTTTCTGTAAACATGGAACACGGGATATATATATATCACTGCCGACTGAATTGAAATGGAAATAAATAATGTATTATGGCAATATTTATGAAGGGTTTCCTAAGGAAATCATTTCCTACATATGTGTTAAAACAGAAAGACGTATGGTCGTAGGCGGATAAATAATACAAAGATGAAATGTCAATAGGTTAATAATTTGGACTATACTGTAAAGTTTTCCTTCCCTCGTGTTTATATACTGATGCTAATATCAGCATCACCTTGGTATCCAGGAGTACACCAACAATATAAACCATAGAAAAAACACCAAGTAATTTGGAAATTCCTTTAGCATCTTGAGACACGAACTAGGTATGTTTTGCTGAACTGGTATCGGCTTTAACGCCACAATGTGCACCATTGACGTGGTCATCGTAGCATACGCGTCCTTGTCCTCCGCGGTACGTGGTACTCTTCTGTTTCCCCTCAAAACAAATAGGTTATCGTCTACTGACTTTAATTAAATATGTTTATCTTCTCCGAAGCGACATGTTATTTAGACGACTGTGTTTATATCCGGTACATTGACTCTGAACTGAGAAAGTACACACACCTAATGCAGTCTGATTAGGACATGTTGGATGTTCACTTCGCATGCCCACAATTGATGTATCAGGTCCAAATGGCACGGCAATGGACATAGATGCATGGCCACGAGGATGCGTTTGGTGCGGGAAGAGCACTGGCCCACTATGACTTCCTTGTCTGTCTAGTGGCGGCGTATGTGTGTGTCTGGTCACATCATTCTCAGACGCCTCGACCTGTGGGTAAGATTACGGAGGATGAAGGCGAGAAGGTCGTATGAACCCTTGGTGATTGAAAACGTGTTCAATTGGCTCCGAAGTCACGTAATGAGGCCATGGCAGAAATAGATGATCAATAAACACATGGGTGGTATTTATAATTACATGGATATGAAAAACGGGCATTTATTTCTCGAGAAAGTGCAGATTTCTAAAAATGAGGCACAGGAAATAGATTGATGGTTTTATTGTTTGACAGTCGATGGAGTCGTGGCTCCTGGTGTTAATCTATAGTATGATAACACCTGCTTTCAACGTGGAAGAATGATTGAATATAATACTTCCCTGAATAGAAAAGCATGTATACGTAATTGAAATTATGATTTTCGTCGTATTGAGCACGTCATATTAGGAAATACTCTATCAGCCTCGATTATATTTAACATCGTATAGTTATCTGTGAATATAACTATATACATCTTGCATACTACATGACATTGTGTTCAGGTTATTTAACACGGAGTACACGAGTACTTTATTCAACCAGTTACTTATTCCACATCTCACTAATTATCAATATTTAAATATGTATGACTATTTATTAATTAGCTACGACTCGCACATAATGGTGCCAGTGGTCGTGAAAGATTAATTTGACCGTGTTCAATGAGTAGAGTTATCTCCCGTAGTCAGGAAAGTAGAGGATATGTAAGATTTTACGGTATTTATTCGGGTTATACCAGGAAGTGTAAACTGCAATGAACTTTTACCTATCCTACAGTGGTAAAATATATTTTTGAGGTACAGAGGCGATTATATGTATGCCAAGAGCATGTACTTTGCATTTCAAACTCCAATTCTGTCCAAAACGACAACGTAATCTGTGATATTATGCCTTTAAATATAGATCACACATAAATCGCCTTGAAACGAAAGTAATCAACACCATGGCAATAACCAATTATACAAGTATAACCGAACACAGAACATGATTCAATTGTAAAGGTAACCATTGTATTAATTGACAAAGTACCACCTTAATTATGATCCATGAAGACTGAATATTTTAAATATCGTACAGTTTCCCTTCTAAGGCACATTCTATACAAGTTATAGGTGGTTTAATGACTGGTGGGGTGACAAATGTGTCATTTGACATTTAAACGCACAATAGTGTTTTAATTTATGAACATAATTCAAGAGTTATTCGCACCGTTAACATACAAATCAAAATGTGAAGACTACAGGAATTCCAGAAACTATTATGCTGATGTCTTAGGCATAGCCTGTTATGGATGGACGATCACAGATAATGTCAACAATCTGGATCCTTCACAATTACACTTTTATGTACCAATTAATTAATGTTTGTATTATGCCTGATCATGAATTTCCCTATGGGGTAGGGAAAACAATTAAACAGCCATTTGAAATCAAACCTGAACGATTAGTTTACAAATACCGTTGACGAGATTGCATCTAAAAAAAGATTATTATTCGAATACCGAACGTTATTCGAATACAGAATAGTATTTAATTGCGACTCTTTGGTTTTTAATACGATGCAGTGATTGATTATACCAATAATTAATATTGATTGAAGACTTAAAACGTGTCATAGCCAGCAGATGGTATTGGCACTTGTATCCAGTTATAGAGAAAACAACGTATGAGGTTACAAAAACTAGTTTGTCAGACAAGGAGCCACGCTTCCTGCATGCTGGTTTCATCATTGCGTTCTTGGTATAATATACTTTCTTAACTTTGCGTTCTTGGTTTACTATACCAGACTTTGTTGTAGGTCATAAGTATCACTGAACCTGAAAGGGTACAGTCTTTTGAAGTCTGATTACTAACGTTATGATGAGTTGACGTCACATCTCCACAACTGTTAAATACCTAGGGGAAGTATCATCATTAGAACACTGCTTCCTAAATAATGACAGGTGATGTGTGTAACTGATAACACATTGATAGAGCCGGTTTGTTTGCATAGGAAAATGGAAGCAGGATGGGGTTCGCTTAGTAAATATAATACAAGTTTCTTATTTTTCCACAGTTTCCCCACGACGAGGGAATGCTAGTCCGCGGACTTCTGCTGGGATCAAAATGTCAGGACTAGATATTTTGGTCATGCTGTCAATAACAATCTCTTGTGGGCATGGCGTATTGGCAAGAAAAGGTACGTATTATTTTTCCCGTTTTACCTAAGAGATTTGATTAGCAACTGAGGCGTACATCTGCTTTCCTAATGCAATTGACATTTAATAATTGCATTTAAACTGACAAATTGCATGTGTTGTCATTCGTTTCTTTTTCTTCGCCGTGTTTTTTAATGCTTGAAAATCAAGGTAACGTTTATTACCATGTCCTTGACATGAACATCTGGTCGAATAAATAAGATGTATTTTCTATGTATTCAGGAGAAGATGTACATACATGTCCCATGTCGTGTTAGATCTATTACAATTGGTCCCGAGGTTACGAACATGTTTTATAGTATGATGTTATGCTCACCGACAACTCAAATTTTACACGCGGATTTGTGAACAAAACTTTGAGTCGAGCGTCAACCTCAGTATAAGGGCAAGGCACAAACACGTCAGTTGTCGAAATACTACTTGCAGGACAACACATAAAACACACAACGTTATATATAACGTTATTACAACGTTGTAATAACGTTATAAGGTTGTAATAACGTGTGTTTGCCCGATGTAACATTGGTGCCGTATGGCAGTGTGATATGAACATTACAGAATACATATTATGAACATTACAGATTATCAGATATGCATCAACAAAAGTGAGCCGATACTCACAGATGAACAGCGGCTGTTCATGACTCTGATGGCGGGGTATGACAAACACACCAGACCTGTGTTCAACGGTTCTCAGCCCGTCAATGTGTATCTAGGTATCACACTAACACAGATTTTCGACGTGGTAAGTAGAAGACGTTACCTATACTATATCAGAGGATGACTGTCATCTACAACATGTACTATAGGCTATATAGTACATGTTGTAGATGAGAGTCATCCTCTGAGATTGGGTCTATTGCCGATTGCCAAGTGTAAAAAAGAAAGTAGGCAATGGACATGATTTTCAGAGGATGGGATATACCGGTACCGGGTATTAGAAATACTAGTACATACATTACTCATTTGCAATCAGTTAGTATTCATGGAAGTATGTATTGTTTCTTAATTCAATTGTAGACTGTTATTACTACAAGGCGTGTTATATTTTATCAGATGAGTCCCATTTTTTTACATCATGAATTTAAACGTTTGCCTTCTGGTCGCCGTTTTAGAGTTCCCCTTTTTAAATCTAACAGAGGTAAACATTATTGTATCCCATAATGTATCCGCCTTTTAAATGAGTACTACTTGTTACCAGTTGTATCTACATTTGCATATTTCTCAGTATGTTCTTGTTATATGTCTTGTGGGTTTGTAATGTGCATGTTGTATTGTATTATTTCGCTGTGCCTTGGGTTACACAACACATTTCCCTCGTGGATATTAAAGTATTGTCTATTGTCTATGTACAACGCAATGTGCACAACTGAGAAATATCGTTCTTTTTATATAATGCATTCATGTGGCAACTGTATATGCCAATACCTGTCTTACGAAGATATGATGTAGAACTATATACGAAACAGTCCTTACACAATTACAGTTTTAACATGCTCTCTCTTTCCATCTCTCTCTCTCTCTCTCTCTTTCCCTCTCTCTCTTTCTCTTTCTCTCTCTCTCTCTCTCTATCTCTCTCTCTCTCTCTCTCTCTCTCTCTCTCTCTCTCTCTCTCTCTCTCTCTCTCTCTCTCTCTCTCTCTCTCCCTCACTTTTTCATACAAACACAATATAATGTACATTTAACATAGATGTGTGCATTTTTATTTAATTATTTGGTAAGATAATATCATTCTAAGAACAGTCTATAATTGGCACAACGTGGTACATGTATTATTAATAATGGATGATATTGTAGTGTTAGTCATTGCCTTTCAGGACGAGAAGAACCAAGTGTTGACGACGAATATATGGCTGGATCAGGTATGCTATGCATTTTAAACGTGTGAATTTATGTTAGTTTGAGTTGCGAATAGGAGCTCTGCACAACCCGTACTTCTCGATTGTCTCATACTGTTATTTACACATGCAATCCCTAACATGTTTCAAACTCCTGTAAACGTGGGTCTACAATATGTTATTGAAAGTTGATGTTCAATTGACATATCACTTACATGTCTATAAATAAATATATAAATACATATTACGACACGGCATGCTATGCATCAAAGTAAACATTGCCTTTACATATTCACACATTTATGTCAAACTAGTAATATTCAATTTGCAGAAAGTGATAAATTTCATCATAACGTTTCTCTTCCATATGTCAATATCACCCATGGCCATGGGACATGCAGTAGTCCAGTAGTAGTAAAGACACTATATTTCATTTGGATATGTCTACTTGATGGAGAACTGTCTTGTCTAGGTCTGTGAATCTGATTGATGTCCATTCATTGAACCAGATCCACACGATATGCGTGTTTACCAATTAGATCCAGTTTCTGATATGACTGACGTTATTGAAGGTGATAGACGCATCTCTATGGAATGTTGTTTCGTGTTGTATACAAGGTATCTGAAAATGATAGTTTTATTGTGAATATGTCGCTGATAAAGTAAGATATGAATTATTGTTTCATGACTCACCAAAGTTTTAGAAAGGAGTTGAATAGCATTTCTGACTGACACATGATCCTTTTGAGTTCTATAAAATACCAAATAAAATTATTTGATGTATTCATTTGGGAAATATATGAAAATCAATACCATGACAATGCAGTTATAATCCTTGGTCAGTATCAGCCTATGCTCGCAGGTTCACTGCAACATTCAGCGCTACGTATGTTGCGGCTTTCCTCCTGGCCTCATACACTGATAAACCATGGTAAAAGTGAAAGAATCTGAAAAATAATTAATGAGCAATAAACATTGCAATATGCTTGTTCGTCAGGATGATTTATGGCACTGTATTTATTCATTAGACCTACATTCGGTATAAGGTAATTGTATATTAACTTGTTATTTGTTATTCGTAATACTAGCTTAATGTCCTCAGAAATGGAATGACGAGAAGTTATTGTGGGACCCAACTGAGTACAATGGTCTGAAAGTTCTACGAATACCTTGCAGCGAAATCTGGAAACCGGATATGGTTCTATACAACAGGTACATGCAAACCTGAACCAATTCAGGTTTTATTTAATGTATTAATGTGTTCACATGGCATGGCATGTATGTACATGATCGTGTGTATGCTAGTATCACTACTACGACTCACCTGATCATGACATTAGCTATGGTTAGCTTTGGTAAAATAAGTTTCACGTTTACATTAATAGCCACAGATGACCATCTGAATGTATAATGAAAAGTATAAACTAATTCATTTGAGATGTTATTTGTATGTTCTTAACCTACATTGTTCCCAGAGACCTGATTGTATATCGCTCAGCTACAAACCATGGCTTGGAAACCATAACCATGCATGCTCGTTTATTATAATTACCATACTCGTGTTTGATGATTCATGTATATATTACTGTACATGTTCGTAATGCTAAATACTACTAATACTAATATTAATATAGATATGTACGAACATATATACTAAAGCATAGATCTTCAAAGATCGGCATCAAATGTTTCCTTATGGAATTTACAGCGCAGAAGATTACACCAACGGATACATGCAAGCGTTGGCGATGGTAGATTACAACGGGACTGTCTTCTGGCCTCCAATCGTCAAATTCAGAAGCACTTGCCAGATCGACATCACTTACTTCCCCTTTGACGACCAAATCTGCAAGATGAAGTTCGGTTCCTGGACGTACGACGGCTTCCAGCTGAACTTATTCAAACGTGCGACGCCAGTTGACCTCTCCAACTACGTTGCGAACGGCGAATGGGACCTAGTCGACGTCATCGCGGTGCGCAACGTCAAGTCTTACGCGTGCTGCGATACGACGTTCCCGGATGTGACGTTCACCATCCGGCTCAGCAGACGCACTCTCTACTACACGTACAACGTCATCACGCCGTGCATCATGCTGTCGACCTTGACCCTGCTGGTGTTCTGGATGTCACCTGACAGCGGGGAGAAGATCACCCTCGGTCTGACGGTTCTATTGGCGTTCTCTGTCTTCATGCTGCTCATTGCGGAAAACATGCCAGCCACATCCAGCTTTGTCCCGCTTATTGGTAAGTTAATTGCCTTTCACCTTCTTTTTCTTTCTTTTTCTTTTTCTTTTTTCTTTTTGTTAATGACATCGACATTAAATTTTGATTTAGCGGTATATAGCTGCAACGAGGAGACGGCAATCCGGACATCGATCAACTATTCTGACGTAATATAAGGCGTCAACAGCCTTGGAGGAGGGTAGTCCAACAAGTCATTACTCCCACAGTGAATTCGATTCAATGCAGGGCTCAATAGTTTGATTGCACGAGTTTAAAAAGTGAACCTTAAGTTGCTTCATTAAACATGCAGTTGTTAATATGTCACTGCCTATTGCAAACAGACTAATGCTCAACGCGTCATAATATCTAGTCCATCTGTTAAGTCTTCATTGGTTTCGTTGTAGTTAGTTTGCACTATTAGGGTATAAACATGTCTGCAATCGCAGAGTTTAACATTGAAACCCGGCCTCTAGCTCAAGCTAAAATAGCTGAAGCTTGTATCCTTAGTGATAGTTAGAATTTAAGATAGGGATGCTTTTACTATATGGTCATTATAAGATCTAGTGTTTCCAAAAACGTTATTTTTATTCCCCAATTCTCAATACTAGTAGTTTCCTCCATGTTCCAGGCATCTACTTGACATGTGTGATGTCCTTGACCTCCTTCTCTGTCATCATGGCCGTGGCAGTGTCCAACATCAGCGTCCACGGAAGAAAGGAAGCGCCGTGTCCGGTCTGGCTCAAGAAGGTCGTCATCGTCCTGGCAAAAATAATGTGCAAGACCCTCTACATCATCAAACCCGTGGTCGCCAACGAAGGCGAGATCGTTCGCAGAGGAGTGTGCGGGGCAAGACAGTTCTACAAAGGAGCCGACAACAACTTTTCCAACGATTCCGGCTGCGGGTTGATAGACTACGAGAACGGGGAACCGACCCAACACCGGAGGCCGGGGAACATGTCACCTCGGCAGGAGTACGCGAACACGGGAGACTTTGACGAGGTTTTGACGAGACTTCACGCTCTGATATGTCGCGAGGAAGAGAAACAGCGACACGACACCATGAGCCGAGAGTGGCAGGAGGCTGCCGAAGTCATTGATAGGTTCATGTTCTGGATATTTCTCACTGGCACCGTGTCTGCTACGCTATTCCTACTAATAATCATGCCTATGACAAAAAGAGTGGCTTTGTAGATGACTGCGTATACACGGAATTACATGAAAGAGACTATTTATCAACAACACATGTCCCATCTTAATAGTTCCGTATACTATTTACAAATATTTACATATAACACATCTGTTCTCAAATTTGCGAGGGATACTCTTTTCGTTTTTGCGCATATATTTGGTTGTATCAGTGAATATTGTTGAAATTTATTGACTACTGTATTTGATACAATTAGAATGTGATTTACAATATGAAATGTCTGTATAAAGAAACAGGTGTATCATCTGTTATTTGATCCGTAACAACAATGTTTACATATGCATAGTGTATAATTGCGTTAGTGATACCGTAAAATGTTTCAAACGACACGGGACTGTAATATTCAACTACGCCTGTTGGGGAAATCAAGAGATATTTGTTATAAAAATACAAACGCTGTACAGTGTATTTAGTATGCACACTTGATATCTTCATGTATGGCTATGACTATATATGTGTATATATACACATTAACATGTTGGTTCTCAAAATCCGTGTTAGGTGGCTTACATTGTATACATTTATTTTATACTCGTTTTATATATGTGTGTATGACGTGAGACGTTAATAAGCTGTACTGTACTGTACGAAACTGTCTAACAGTTTGTGTTTGAAGCGTGAAGCAACCGCTTGTTTGGCTAAAACGAATAAATAATTATTAATCTACGTGTGCTACAAGCTATACCACTGATAATAGCACTCGCATCAGCGACGAATTATTAATGTGATATCCTTGTCTAGTTCACCTGTATGCCATTCTGTACATAGCTACTGTAAATAAAATGTATTTTTGAAGACAGTTATTAATTATTATGATGGACATGCTGAACAACGGAATTAATGATGTATATGCATCTGCGTAAAAGCTGCTATCTAATAATGTTATGAGTCTTCTTTAAATCCTCATTTTAATACTCTCTCTCTCTCTTTGTTTCTCGTTCTCCATTTGTCTCTCTCTCTTTCACCCACCCTCCCTATCCCTCCCTCTCTCTTTCGTTCTCTCTCTTACTTTCGTTCCCTGTCCCTCCATCTCTTTGTCCATCTCCCTCCCTCCCTCTCCTTTATATTTCCCCTCCCCTATATCTTCCACCCTCCCTCTCCCCCTCTCTCTCTCTCGCGCTCTCTCTCTCTCTCTCTCTCTCTCGCTCGCTTTCTCTCTCTCTCCTCTCTCTCACACACTCTGAATGCTATACTCATTATTCAATATGAAATACGGCGTGTTTATCAAGTGTCAGGTCTCCTGACCTCAATATTGTTTAACGCCGTGTAAATTTCTCATGCTTCACCTGAATATTTGATGACATGCCAATAATCGGATTCCAGCAATGCTGTTACGATGCTCCATAGTAGTAGCTGGGACGCAATACATTATTGAAGCCACACCATGTCCACGCTGACGTCGACACATCGTTTCATAACAGTAATGCTGTAAAAGGTTACAAACGTATGGTTTCCCTAAGATAATTCCATATCGTTAAAAATCCATATCCTAAATTTTTAGCGCACAGTTTCCGCGTATTTTCACATTTGCATAGTAACACATTTATTCTGATATTTCGAAATCGATATATGATTCGTGATATCCTATGGTATTAAATCCAGTCCATGACACTGTTATATAACCAGGCTATACAGACTTTTATTTACTAACTAGGGAGCATTCATTCGTATTCCACTCGCATTCACGTAAATCTCGATTCCGTCTTTATAGATTCTTCAAGGCAAAGTACGTTAAGCTATGTAAATCTTGGATGGTACCGTAGTTATAAGTGGCAACCAGAAGTCCACATTTGATAAATTCCAAATATAATGCTGATGCTATTTGATAGATGCATCGCTATTTCATGCGTGAATACAGTATTTGTTGCATGTCCATAGTAACATCGGTATACGGTATATATGTAAGTTCAATGCATATGGCTAGTAGATAGTATAATTTATATTTCTGAGATATATTTGTATGGAGATAAGGCACTGGAAAACAATGCTTCCTTGTTATTGTGTTATCTTGAACTAGAAATTTAAAGAGATAAAGATAGATTGCTGTATAGTTTAAAATAAGACATTGGTGTGTGGATCAATGCCATTAAAGGCTCGTTTAATGTCAGCAAGTTGCGTCAATTTTTAAAAATCGATAGACATCCCGTAAAATGTTATTGCAGTAAAGGTACGTCAATGCTTCGCAGTTAATAAGCAAATAACCATTAGTTTACTACAATCGCAGAAGTATTCTGCTAAAATAATAGAAGATAAGCATTTTAGGTTTATTGGATGTGGAAACATTCAAGACAGCCGTAAAAAAAAAGAAGTACGGTGGGGTTTGTCACGAGTACACGAAACACAATTGTAAATGGTGTAAAAATGATATCCTTCAAAGATTCAAGAAACGTTTGTCCTTCAAAACTAACACCACCATCATCACCCCCACCACACCACAAATAATGGCGGCAGCATCATCATCAACAACAACAACAACAACAACAACAACAACAGCAATACACGTACAACAACAACAAAAATAGCAACAACAACAGCAATAGACGTACAGCGCAATCACCGCCAATAAAAGCAACAACCACAATAACAACGATACTAGCAGCAGCACACATATAAAAATACAACAACAACAGCTACTACTACGATCATCGTCTACAACGATAAAAACGATACTGACAACGGCAAAAGGTATCACCGTCACTACCCTATGTTACTGCACATCAATCGCATTTTTTAACTATTGGGCTGGTTTTTCCCCCCACGTAATGAATAAGCAAATGCCTGACATATATTTCTATGACTCACAGAGTCACGTGCATCTGGCAGGAGTCATTTGATGTCTGACGTTAAAAAAAGAGTAATACCACTTAATAATACACCTTCCTTGACCCTGTTTCGTGCCACCTTTTTCTACAACTACTAATATAGTGAATGCCTCGTGCCCTTTGATATTGCCGTCAGTGTCTGCATAACTATCGTTATTATACCTGACAAGAATCATCAACATTTATATGTGAAAGCCTTAACTGGGGCACGTGTGTATAATTTGTAGGAATAGTGCATCACTCCACGAAGCAAACAATACCAAAGTCGACTATAAATATTTTGGAAAATTCTAAAGCTTCCTTCAAATGAAGACATTAGAGTTTACTTGTGATAGAATAGTATATATGTATAATAAATTAATAATCTTATTCCACAATATCTATGGCACAGATCGTCTTACTCACGTGAACCCACTGATGTAGGGACATAAACACATTACACGGCTCTGGAGATCATAGCCATGCAGTTTGGTATTACCTATCTAAAATAATCCACAAAATAATCTAGATGCTGATCGCCTTGATATAAGTAGGGTTCATTTGCAGCAATCTTTACATACTAGTATATACTATACCATTAAAGACGACGATACCGACTTGTCTGATCCTGACCGGTAATTTCTATTTTCAAGGATACAATTCTACTCGATTCCCTGTCATCTTATTTACTACTGGGGATCACAAAGTACAACTATTACGGTTGATTAATGTTGGTTGTTAGTCTTATAGTCAACAGATTTATAAATAGTTATAAATAGTCGTCGAAAGATGAATAACATCCCAGTGATAGTACCTTTTATATCTTGATTCGGGGCTAAATAATAACATCATAACAACATATATCTTTATACGCTGCAAGAGTTGAAATTGAAAAAAAGGCCAAATCTGATGGAACCTATGTTCTGTAAATAATAAAGCTAGTGAGAAACTTTAGTCTCGATGCATTTATATAGTCTGAGAATCGTGCGAAATTATGGATTACAAAATAAAAAGTACTTAAAAAATACACCTATTGGAATAGAGTAGTTGAAAAACATACATAAAATGATTTCTATATCCGGATTTTGCATCACATTTCCACTGTAATAAAATAATAGAAACCCATCAACTGACGAGGTGAAGATACACGTAGACCGTTCCATTTTCAGTAACACCAAGACATTATTTTTTCTCTCTAGAATTTAAAATACATTTCTGCTTTATCATATTGTTCTGTTGGTGTACCCTTACGTTAGATTTCGTTAATATCAAGGAAACTGGGTTTAGCTGTTATTTATAGTAGCGTAGACACTAACTTCTTACACAGGTCAATGTTCTGTGTCTGAATATTTTCCCTCGGTTAATTCAATCACGTGACATCTAGGTTAGTTCACCACAATCAGCAGGGCGATAATCAAGCGTTGGCATATTGACGTTTTAAGAAGATTCATTGGCGTTGACACATTCAACGTGTGGTTTCTCTCAAGAGGTTTCAATGACAGTCATCTTCCTTGAAATACCAACTATTTCCTTCATTTACTTTTAGTTGTGTTTGTTCTGTAAGTGTTAGTACTAACACTAGCAGTTTGTGGGGTCAGCGGTTTCAATGCTTTGTATATAGAAGGATACCAGAGAAGCGACAAACGAAGCACATAAGTCAACCTCTGGTAAGCATATTAGTTTTAAAAGGCAAATGGAATCGATAAATCCACATTATTATAGATTTGTTCGCGGATGTAGGTTTATGTCGGACTTTCCTGAAACCTTAGCCGGAGTAATTATTACAAGGCTTCTGAACTGTCCTTCAAGAACCACTAGGACGTGCATGCACACATCCCGTCTTTGCCTGGAATACTGTACTGAGCATTGCGCTAACCACGCTGGTATAGGTTTGCGCGACACAGAACGACTGTCACATATCTTGTAACCAATGGGTATATATGCGTCTTTCTGAACAGTTTTCCGAAATCTATTTCTGAATGCTATTACAGTATAGTCCTTACAAATATCCCTTCGTTGTTTGATGGCCAAGATGATCAGGGATAACATTTATGAGGACTTTGAAGGTAAAGGCTACCATGTCGAACACGCCCCAAGGTACCGCGTCATCAGTCCACATTATGTCAGCGATAATGTCATGCTAGGATGCGATGTTTAAACTTAGTGAGTTAATTATATATAATACGTTTCGTTCGGCAACATTGGCGTGTTTAAAATATAGTATGTGTGACAGTTGCTCCAGGCTTATATATTCTACTGTTATAACCTGGCGTGCAGAAATATGAGAGAAATAATCTTCAAAGCGGCCCTAATCCCAGCAGACAGACTTTAAACAACTGGGTCCGTATGCACAAACGTAGTTCAACCACAGTTTAGGCTAAATTAGGTTTAAGCGATGATCATGAGTTATGCTGCTGTTGGTATGCACAAAACCTAACCCTTAAACCACGAATTAACTAAACTACGTCTATGCATACGGACCCTGGTAGGGAATATTTGTCGCAATGGTTCTTTCACGTTTAGTAAAAGTTGCTATTTCTCGCAGACAGCAGGCCTGCATGTCTGACAATAGATCAACACTCAATGCTAACACTCCAATTTTGCATATTTATTTTCTTTAAAATATATTGCGTAATACTGAACTATACATATTTCGCTTTCATTCCGTCTCACGTATCCACCGTGATTAGAACAAGAACAGTATAGAGCTGATCACATCAAATACAACCATCGATTTTGAGTTGACGCAATTATTTATTCTTTTGTAGCGACTCCGAGGGATAGAGACCCGACACTATTTATATATCAGTCATCATTCCCCAAGACTTAAAACGATATGTTTCTTAAGAGAATTGCAAGTGTTATGAAATCGATTTGTATATTTAATATTTGCCATGTAGCATAAACAAATAAAGTGTAAAGGGATTTACTGAATTTATAAATTTTCAGTTACACTTCCTTCAGCTGTGCTAAGTCCAGTGTTGGCTGTACATGTATCGCTATGTCAATCTTAATATTAAAATTGTAATGCGTTGGAATCCATATCACTGGCATGCTCAAATCGCAGACGAATACATAGGTTTTATAATTATGGTGAAAATTGCTACACAATACTGCATTTCTTCATTCTAAAGGAAGGGAGTCTTCTGTAGTATAATTATTAGAGAGCGGATCTCGTAAGCGTATAGATTTTATCCAATCTCATGACATTTTGGTCAATAAATATGTTTAAACTAAACTGTAATTATATTGAGTTACATATATTGTGCATATCGGGTATACAGTACCTCTCATCTCTGGAATTCGTTATTTGAGCCACTGAGGTATCATTCCTTCTTCATAGTCACTCCTTTGTGTAGTCACTGTATACTGTACACTCTCCAGTCTAATTCACGAAACCACTGTACACCTGTACACCGGTACACATTTCGTCCATGTCATACATTACAGTAAAAACGCATTTATTTACCATGGGTTACATTGCCTGCAAACACCAACATACATTTTCCATTATAACAGTTTATGGTTCTGTGTATATGTGCAGGCATCGTACATCAGACACATTGTCGTACTTGTACCGTACATGGGTATACGTACTCGTAGGATGCATTACCGTTACAGGTCTTATTAACGGGTTATCTACCTTTACAAAGTCAAAGGTTATGTAATTATTAAATTAGATAATGCCTACCAGCGTTCCGTTCAGATGTGGATGGCAGGTGTGCGTGTACGCTTGTAGAACAGACGCCATAGCGCTCATCATTGAGAAGAGTTCTATGTAGTTAATAAACCTAATACGATGACCCAGGTTCATTGACCCGGGTATTAAGCAGGCAATGTCCGTGTGTTTACCTACCCTCTATATGGTCGCACACCTACAGTTTTGACATTCACATACTCACTGTGGACTTATTGTATTGTATTATACCGGTATTTAGAAGATAATCAAGAACCAGATGAAACAATATAGCCATGACAAGTATACCCACTATTAAATCGTAACGGATCATAGCCGGGAGTGACAAGAGCAACGGTGGACGTCAGACCTTCGCGACTTCAGACGAGATCCAATGCTCATTCTTGCATTATAAAGCATGTAAGCTGTTGCAAGATTGTCTAGGCGAGAAGAGCTTCACTCGATGGAGGCAATTACCCGAGACACGCGGGAACTGAGATGGCTTGTTGCTGATTAGCCCCCAGTCTGAGACTAAAAGTTAACACCATGCTAAGTAGCCACCACGGTCAAAGTTTCAACGCTACACGATTTTCTGCTCCAACTGTACGTGTAAGAGTTTCAATATTTGTTGGAAACCAGTTGGCAGGTATCGCCAGCATGTGTGCTCAAGGTCATTAGTCCGGTGATAATGACCATCCCTAAGGTTTGCGGCTAAATCACCGACTTGTAGGCCCATATTATTGAACGCGGTCTGGACCAGGTTTAGCTCTAAAACGCGAGTTTAACATTAAACGGTAGTATGGAAAGAAGTTTACTGGAAACTTAGTCTGGACCTGGTTTTGGTATGCTTATATTTTTTTACAGTATAATATTTGCTAAACCAAGAGTCTGGGTTTCCGTAAACCAAGACTAACTTTAATCCAGGTCTACACTAAACCGCGTTCGATAATATGGGCCTAGGTATCTACTATCTAATATTTGTAAGCGTAGACATATGTCTTGAATTTATATATTAAGAACATTCTAGCTTTAATATGAAATACTTTTGAGTGTTTTCCGTTTTTCAATAATAATATGTTGCCCTTCTCTTGTAAGTCACGCACACATTGAAACATTGGAGCAAACAGGAAGGCCTATAACAAATCGGGTTAACACGAATAACGGCCATACACTACACGGCCGGTGTAACATTGAATACCTACCCTAGTTGAAAACCTACCCTAGGGTAACTTTTCAACCGTTGAATACCTACCCGCTGTCTGTTGAAA
>JAVCKZ010134553.1:0-21594 GCA_034780755.1 Lepetodrilus elevatus
AATCGAATGCGACCATGTGTCCATCGCATTTTTCGCATTAGTATCCTTAGCGCATTCGTTTCGTGATTTACAGTATTTATTTTTTCAACTATTAACTTTACTGTTGATCTTAAAATGTTTTCCTGATTTCACAACTAAATATACCTTTTAAATTGAAGTAAAGCTGTATGATATTCATTGAATCCATGTTGGTATCATTGATACTAAGCCAATTTTAACATTTATAATAATAATTGTGGAATAATTTAATTTTAAAATTTAAAGAACAAATGTATCCATCGATACATGACAAAAATTATGATTTATTGTTTATTTATTTCATGTTTGCTAACGAACTCCTGGCATGTTGGGTTTGAAGTTTGAGTGGTGTGTGACACGCAGGACCGGACATAATGTCCCAACAATAGCGTCACAGTGACACATACCTGGCAATGGTGGTTCTTCACGTGTTACAAATATATTTCAACATGCCTGACATGTTTCAGCCTGGATAAGTGATGGATGTATGCTAACCTGTGTGCTAAATTACCCACCCGTTCTTGTCCCTGTGTCAACACCCGGAATAAATTTTTTTTTATTTTTTTTATTTTATATTTCTCTGTTCTCTGTTCTCTGTGATCACTGTTGTGTATTGGTGAAAGATTCCTGATGTGCCGTAAAACAATAACTCACTCATTCACTCGATGTGATCATAACATAACCATATTTAAACATGCCATACTGCATTAACATTGGTGCCATCTGATTAACCCTCTCCATGCTGGTGCCATAAAGAGCAGCGTATGTGCCTAATCCAGCAGGGAGAGGGTTAATATTAATCTTGAACATCACTATTTTCTCCCTGTTCATCCCCAGTTCGGTCTGGACCCGTTTTATCCCATATTTTTATTTCTGACCCAATTTTGGGACATATCTAGAATTTTACATAAAATTTGGGCCATTCTACTTTCAAATCTGCATCTGATTTGTCTCATTCTATATCCCATTTGGGTCAATCATGGGCCATTCATGGGCCATTCCCATTTCGGTAATTTGGTTTCCCTATTTGAGTCCCCTTTGTGGTATTCTGTTTCCCTACCATTTAAGAAGATAATTCTTTATTTGGGTTATTCCGTTTCCCCATCGGAGTCCCCTTTGGGTAATTTTGGGTCCCATTTGGGTCATTCTGGGCCTTCTTCCCTGTAGGTCCCTTTGGTAAATTTGAGTTCTTCCTCTGGTTTGCTGTGGTAATTTGTCCATTCCCAATGGTCAACTTATCGTTCATTATGCGTGTTCATTAGCCATTGTAGTACTTTCTGGTTTCTTCTGATGTGTAGAAATTTTAAATGTTATTTGTAATACCAACTAACTTGTGTAATATCAATGTAAATTATAAATATCACGTTTGATATACATTCTCTGTATTAGGGTCAAGATGTCCTGAACTTCCAGCAAAATTATGTAGATAGTTGATACATCATTCATTTGTATCACTCAGTGAAAGAGTTTGCACTAAATAAGCGAATGACATAGTATCAATCATTCAATTGAGTCTAAATTTTTCAGTTCAGCATGAGGAATAAATTTACATGCAAGGTCATATTATATGATCTCTTGTTTGACATCCCAGGAAAATTAATTGGTCAGTCCATGTGTGTATGTGTACAAGCTACACCATGATTCACTGTAGGTTGTCAGTGTTATGAAATATGTCCCCAAACAATTAGCCTGTTCTCTGAGCTCTGACCTATGACCTGAATTCATTATACTCTGTGCCATCTCTGTCCCCAATTCCCACATGAATGTATATTTATTTATTCATAACACGACATCGGACACCCACAGAGGTTCCAACAGTCATGGCTGATGGCTCTCTCGCGACCTCACAGGTGATACGACACTCGAGAACTTACACTTGCTGAGCAGAATAGACCCCTTAACACCCCACAGCACAGTTTGTCGACAAATTTCAAAGTTTGCACGAAATATTCTCGAGTGGCACCTAGTTTCGAGTGGATTTTTTAACCCTTCGAAACAAGATGCCACTCTGTGGGAATTTAGCATGTTTTTATCACATGTTGTGTGTATATTTCGGTGCATGACTAGCTGCATGTGGAGGGGTTAATTCTCTCCAGGCCGATTGTTGTAAGTCAGTAGGACAGAGATAGGAACTGCGTGCAGACTGTCTGTCGGTCATCAGCTGTTGTTGTGTTGTGACGACTTGAGTGTCGTCACCTACTGTCATGTCGTGACAGCATCACTGTAGTGTCGTGACGGGTGTTGCTGTCGTGCCACTGCCGTTGTTATGCATGTTCAGGACGATGCACTGACTGTGTACACGTTAACATACAATGTGTACATCAAGGACTATGAAGGTTAGTTAACTTAGAGGCATGCAAAGTATTTGAAATATTTAAAACATTTATTTATAAGAGTACAGAGGCATGACAGAGATTTGCTGAATCATGAGTTATTTTCAGTTTTGTACGATCTCTGTCCAAAATAATTGTTTCATTGTTTCAATTTTTTAATAAATATTTAATTTAAACTGTTAATAATAATGACATTGAATCAGTTAATGATGAAATGTTGTCCTAATGATAACAATACAGCATAACAGTATTTGAATACATACATATGCTACAATGAACAATTTAACCTACTGTGATAATGTTTTGGTATCGTGGTACCGACAAACCACAACACCTAAATTCATGTCACCCACACCCATGTCAACATTCACCATGTACATTTTCGCCATGTCCATATTCACCATAGCCACACCCACCATTATGTTCATTATGTTCATCCTCAAAATAGATAACAAGAGATGTAGCGGTTTTGTAAGCCATAAAGCATCTTGGAAAATAATATTTAAAAAGATAACAATTTGAAGCCGTTCATGTGTGTTAAAGCAAGAACTCTGTAAAAGCAATAACTCTAACACTGTGTTTTGCATTGTCGGGCAGATTACGTGAGCCATTACTCATGTTGTGGGCTGTTTTACTGTCTTATCTTCTGAACCGGTGTGGTTACGTGTCTGTCAAAAGTCAAAAGTGAAACTCGCCCTCAGAATCTACAAATTGACTGAAGGCAATAGAAGTTACCACTCGCCCAGCGGCCCGATCCATTTCTCCTAATGCTAAAGGTATCCTACGAGCTAGTAAATATTTCATGTTTTGTTATTTATATCATTATTCGGGCGAGTATGTTTTAAAGTTATTTTCTAACCCTGAAGGTATGTGTAACGTTGCTGCAGATCATTACAACTATAATCAATCCACTAGATGAGATGAGATGAGATGGATATGTGAACCTTGTAGCGCCTTGAAATGCAGCTTGGATTGTATACTCCCAAGGGAGTTGAGAAGGAAATTGAGTACACATTTATCTAGTTCATAGTTCTTAAACTGAATTTTGCCTGTTGATTTAGCTACAAATTCAACATCTTTATTTGAAATCATTTGGGAACATTCTAAACCGAGCAGGATAAATATTTTTCAACTGAATGATCCCTGAAACGGAATATTTATATTTTTTGTTTGTTCATGCATTTCGTAATTGATGCGGTCATGTCTACCTTCTTTTGCGGAGAGTTCTCAGCGCTCTCCAGTACGTTAATTCTCAGCCAATCAGATCCCATCAAATCTATCCTAGGTGTAATAATAGAAGAAATCATTCTGTCGGAATCAGGCGAAGCACTCTTTGATCAAGTACACTTTTGAAGCTTTTTAGGTTGTCGGCAATCGGCCAAATGTCTTCAATTGGTTGTACGAGTGTTGGAAAAGTCCAGAAATACTCATTTGATCTCGAAGATTGCGACGTAGATTATTCCTGGAGAGCTAAGGGCTAGCGTACGTCCATTGATCATGGCATGCTCGAGTTATTGTAAAACTTGAAATTCATTTTCCTAATGAGGAAAAAAAAAATCCAAACCAGATCTAAGTTGAAATGATAAATAATTGTTATTTCGTTGATAAACGGGGGAACAGTTTACGCAGATTTTTCAAGAGGTTTTGCACGATTGTTGTTGTTTCTGGGATTCATGACTCAGGAATGGCAGCTAGTCATGTTTCAGCAAGTCGCGATAACTTATCCCTCGTTTCCATTTTGTGTTTTCTTTTGAGAATTTTTTTCATCCTCGAGAATGCGTACTAAATGGTCGTCCTTTCTGAACTATAAACCATGTGGTGTTACGTTGATGAGCGAGTGATTTGTTGCTCCAAGTTGATGCTGGATTCTTTCAAAGACATGGGATGAGTTATTTCGAGGACGTGTGGGGTAAAACCTTGATTGTATTCGCAGAAAATTTCATACGATTTGGAGAAATCTATTTGTTTTCATCTTTTCTTTGGGGATTTTTCTTCACATTTTCTAAACGCAGAGATATATAGATTATCTAAGTAAATGTTTTAGTTTTTCCAAACCATTTATCATTTGAATCAAGTGTCCAATTTACAATTAATTCTACCACTATGATCATTGAAGTCTAATAAACACATTAACCCTCTCCAAGCTGAAGGCAACCAGGTATGCCCCGAAGAGCAGTTTTTCTGCCTAATCTAGCAGTGAGAGGGTTACTAGATCTCACATGATCATTCAAGTCTAAGAGCCACATTAAAATGGGCCTACTCTGTGTCAATGTGGCATGCATCATATTATTTTTAACATTTTTAGAGGTTATAAAGATATGTATTGTTCTGTGATTAATCAGGCTATTACCACAGGGCACAAGGTAAAACAAACAATTAAATATGTTTGGATAACCATGTTATCATTATAAATACGGTTGCCAGTATTTCTTTAACTAGTCAGAAATAGTCACTGTGTATTTTCCCACCGTTTTATTATTCTAGGAATGGTCAATTATCTCATTTTCTATGGTTCATTCTCGGGGCAAGTTTACAAATATCTCGCGTATTTTGATTGAATCGAATCGCAAAGTACATCGCTCAGTGAAAAGGAAGAGTACCTCATTTAGAAACGTGATGACATATATTCAACCAGATGTGTGGAATTGATGTCTATTTAAGACTCGACTGGAGATTAGATTGAAACTGACAGGCGCTTTCAGTCGCTGCGTTCAACCGTGGCGACATTTTCTGCGAGAATTCTGAAACATTATTGAAACATAAATGAAATCAATAAAACATATAATTTCACGACTATTAAACGTGTTATTGAACAGTAAACGTATTCTGGCATGTTAGTATTCTTTTGAAGAAGAACATTTTTTTATTTTTGGTCCGTGTTTGTCCGTCTTTGAAAGAGTAATGGATTTGCATCAGACTTGTCAGTCTGGACATAAAAGGGAGATAACTCTATATGGATTCAGGGACTACTTATCTCTGACAGATGATAATGAAAGAAGCAGATGAATAACTATAGATTATTGGTGGTGTGTTCCATTTATTAACCGCAGTTTGATAGAACATTATTTTTCATATTAGACATGTTTTAATTGTCCTTGGGGTAAATACTGTAAATCATGAAATTAACGCGAGCAGAATATTAATGCGAAAAAAGACTGGTGAACAAACATGAACGGAGACATGGTCATTCGCATTTTATTGGTGTCGCATTTACATCTAAAATCTAGAGGTTGCATTAAATTAGTGACACATTAATTTCGTGATTTACAGTATGGATGAATCTTTTTTAAATTTCTTTTTACGATAATATATTTAAAAACTGAATAGGTATAGACTCGATTATTATTACACATTTCATTTGATGAATAATATTGCATTAATCTTCTCGTATCTGAAGATAGTGAAAATAAATAATTAAATCAATCCTATATTAAATCTGTATGAATGGAATCATTGAAAAGTATTTTACCTTTTTCTCTCTCATAAATGTTCATGGTAGATGCATTGCATAGGACTATTTGAGTAAAAATACAAATCAGCAACAAGTACTGTAGTAGTATAAAATCACCAGTGTTATGACTCGACTCCTAGCGCTACGATCCGTGGAACGAGATCCATTCTACATAGATTTTGCAGACACTCAAAACATACACACACACACACGTACAGTGAAACAGACTCGCAACATATACCCACACACAGGCAGAGAGGGACTTCTCGTGTTGATCCGACTGTAGACAGGCTCTACCAGCTCACTGAGTCCCAGGGTAATGTTGTGTAGTTAAAGCACCCCCTCCCCTCGTACAGGGATGTGTAGACAACAGTAACTCCGTACTGACACAGTGACGACACAGCGACGGCACAGCGACCACGCTGCGAGAGTAACCGCTAGGGATACTTTACTACAACACTGTCAGATTGACGGACAACACACTGACCTGTGGTCAGCTTGCTGTGGTCGTGACGACACATACTGACAACTGGGATATATTTACCAATATCGCCTGACGGTGTCGTCACTTTGACGCGGTGTGACGTTCGTTGACCACTTGGATATATTTACCAATATCGCCTGACGGTGTGGTCACTTTGACGCAGTGTGACGTTCGTTGACCACTGGGATATATTTACCACAAGTGCGGTCACTTTAAGGAAGTGTTTCTTGCAGAGGTGAGAGTTCTTGGTTTTCCTAATTTGGTACAGGTATAGAATTTCTAATAAATGTGTCTGTATTTTAGACCTTTCTATTAAATGATCTGATAGCATCAATTTAATTTTTATTATTTTTATGATGAGTTGATTATTTAATTTTGCATATTGCTCACTTTGTTTACTTTCTTGCGTACTCTATGAACGTGTGGTATAAACAAGAGTTATTTAGATAACGATATCACTGCATTTAGCCTTAGCTTATTCAGTTCATTTAAAGGCTCTCGTTTATCAGGGAATCTAATTGAAATGTCTCCCTACGATACATCTTCTTTTGATGAGGATGTTAGCGAACTCTCTCACACTCCGTTGGGTCTGGCTGGGTACTCTACTTGCACTGCAGCTACCAATTTACCATCAGATCTTCACGGAATCCACATGTTACGAATTAATGTCATGCGCTCGGGGAATTAAATTAGGAGAAGACAAAATAACAACCGATATTTCAATCGTGGTTTTGAAGCGATATTTTTAACAACGTTTTGAAACAGGAAGTAAGACGTAACAATCTTCAATGTATAATTCCAATGTGGTTTCAGTTTTCATGGTGGAATTCGTTGGTAAAGTCGATGTATAGATTCTGCCCGAGAGACGGTATGTAGATGCTATCTAAGTAGACAGGGTAAACATGGCGATCTGTGGTACGGAGGATTAATTCTGTACGATCCCATTAACGTGATTGGTGGGTGATCTGATTGAATCAGAATTCAATGAAACATGTATCCGGATGTCATGTTAGAATGGCTGGTTTGGGATCTATGAGAGATCATCGCGCCAAATTGAGAATGTTTTGAGAACTACATTAAAGGCCGATATGGATAGATATAATGTATAGATGAGTTAGAAATTTAGAAAATAACAAGTGGGTCCCTTTCCATAGGCTCAATGTTACTGGGGGTGAAGTCTGTAATTTGCAGGGGGTCTCATTGGTACCCTTAACATCGCAGATTTTCAAATCACCACCAGTACCCCCCTTTAACCCTCTCCATGCTGAAGGCAACCGCTGATGCCCTAATGAGCAGTGCTTTTGCCTAATCCAGCAGGGAGAGGGTTAAATCGAACTGTTTAGAGAAACAAGAATATTGGGCTGACAGATTGATATATAGAAAGAAATGACATTGGTCTGATATAGATAGATATATAAATAACATTATTGGTCTGATATAGATAGATATTATTTTTAAATGGCATTATGGGGCTGATATAGATAGATATATTGGAAAACAATATTATTGGGCTGATATTAGATGTATGAGGACACAGTCAGTTTAATGTTTTCAAGAATGACCATGTCAGGTTGATATGGTATAGATATTTACATATCTTTTGACATATGTGTGTCAAGATGTTCAAGGTAAAACTCTGAATGGTTTATGTGAATATCTGCTTTGTGTACTATACCTCTCGAGATCTTCTCTGCAGTTTTTTCTCTCTATCCGGCAACTGTGGTTTGGCTCGTTAGATAAGAACTCGACCAGATGGGAGTTTTACAGTCACTCGATGGAAGTTATGCGCGTGCCAACCTTTAACCTTTGCTATGCTGGATTGCTCAGATTCACTGCTCTATAGGGCAGCTCCAGATGCCTACAGCATGGAAAAGGTTAAATATAAGTTCTTTGCTATATCACAGATGACCATTACTGCTATGAGAACTGGCTTTACTTGCCTAACAAATATAGCAAAACTTTCTTCCAATATTATTGTATTTGCTGTTTTAGATTAAGAGTTTTGAAATGTTTGTTTTGAATGGGTGGGATTTCGTTTTCTGACAGTTATTGATGTGGAGAGAATACTTCAACTTTTAAAGGTATACAGTTTCCTGCATCTACAAATCATCTCCTAATAGCGTCCGACACCAAACCAACAAACAACTGGCATTGTGGGCGCACGTTCACGTTGACATGCCCCTGGAGGAGCTCCCAGTGCATGCTGGGTATTTCTTCAGACCAGGGTGTAGGCTGTTAGTGATGAGATACCTTTCCACCAGGATGCGCTTAGCGACGGATCTTCCTTGCCAAAAACGTGCCATTTTGAAGAAGTACCTCTTTAAATATCGCTGTGTTTAGGAAAAACAATGAGAGAACTGACCATGGAGAAAGTCGGTTTCGATTCCAGAAATACAAGTGAGATGTGAAAACATTATTTTCTTTAATTATGCCGATTTTAATTAAAGACAGTTTTGTGCAAAACTTTAAGGTAATAAGTTTGATTGATTGATTGATTGTTTCTTTAGTTTGTTTGTTTGATTGATTGATTGATTGATTGATTGATTGATTGATTGATTGATTGATTGATTGAATTCATCTCCAAAACTACAAAGACATATTTTGTTATATATTATACAATTTAATGGCATTCAATCTCGTGATAAAGTATGGACATATTGAAATCCAGTGTGACCTGTGGAAAATGTTGCCTAATATACTCGTGTATACAAATCAAATTACATACTTTCAGGTAAAATATGTTTGGCCATGAGATATGTCAACAAAGCGTGATCATACAAATTTAACTCTTTCCATGCTGAAGGCAATCAGAGATACCTAAAGGGCAGTGCCTGTGCCTAATTCAGCAAGGAGAGGGTTAATACGGTTTTGTGCAAGCCCCTGTGGTAATAAGTTTGTACGCACACATACCTAGGCTCTAATTAAAGGGGCGCTACACTCGAAAACTTGACTCCCGACTTGATGGACGATGTGTACATCTCAGCTGTCTAGCTTTAGGTTGGAGGGTGAGGTGTCGATGCTGACGGAGTCTTCTTCTGGGTTCTAATTTGTACTTTGTCGACAGACATGGATGGTTAATGAGTTGTGTGGACATTGGTAGTTAGGGTAAGCAGTCAGAATCTGGGGAGTGTTGAGGAAAGCTGGGGCAGGGAGTAGTCTTGGATGGGAGGGGGGTATGGGGGTTCAGCTTTGGGCTGCGGGCATCAGTCGGGCATCAGTCGAGTCGCACAGTCAGGCGATGATGACATAACTTCCTGGGTGTTCTCAGACTCAGTTCTCTGTATGTGAAAAATCGGCCTTGAAACATCAGGAAGTTCAATTGTCATTTGGGAAATTGAAAGTTAACACTTACGGATGTTTGTGTGATGAGATGTTCTTTTAACAACTATATAAACAGTTATTTTTACTCATAGGATAGATTTGTAACACTGACACTCGACTACCAGTTGATAACAACAAATTGATAATGATGATAATGATGATGATAATGATGATGACACTTGACTACAATAACCAGTTGATAACAACACATTGATAAAGATGATGATGATGATGACTAGAATTACAAAATGACATTGTTTTGCATTGTGTTATATCTAATTATTTAAATTCATGCAATTCATAATGTGAACTTTTACAATAACAAGCTAATTCTGGATATGGGTGTACTATTTTCACTGTGATGTAAAGCACTAAATCAATCAATCAATCAATGCTATTAACCTTCTCCCTGCTGAATAAAATCAAAGTATTCTATTTCTGCACGTGATCGGGCAAGTTAACTCGCCTTCAGCTGGGAGAGGGTTAAAGGCATTCAAAGATGCCCTTAGAATCTGCTATAATAATTGCGACTCTTAATGAAATTGTTATCTTCTGAATGAACAATTTGTCTTGTTTACACATCTTTGTTCAACACATTGATGTAATCTAACTCACCATCCAGTAACTACAAATCAAGTACTAGTATCTGGTATTGGTAGAACAGCCGGGAATAGAAATGGCGCCACACCTTATCCAAGAATTGTTCCACAAAATGATAAATTAGCCCTAGCTGTACGCTGCCCTTCTTCTTCATTGTGGGCCTTTGAAGTAAGTAAAATATGGTAGGTGTGGTGTTGGAAGCCGCTGGAAGGACTGAACAAGATAGACTGGTGTTGTTGTTGATACGCATCTATCTCCCCAACACATGCTGGCTTGTTTTTGTGTGAAGAAAGATAAATTTGACAAATAGTCGTCTGTATCTAGTGCTTCTGGACAATGGCGATATTAACCATGCCATAGTTTATTAATTTGTTTGTTTTTATTTTTAGTTATGGTTTAGAGCCGCTTTCAAGATTCTTCGACTTATGTCACAGCTTCTCAGTTACGGCAGGTGGAAACTTGCAACATTTGTAGCGCTGAATGTTGCAGTAAACATGCAATCACTGCCTAGTACTGACACACCATAGCATAGTATATCTGGGTATAGCATAAGTGTTTGCTTTGGTTAATAATTTTTGGAAATATTTTGAAGGATTTTTAGTTGAAATTCTATAGACTCTAAATGTATTAAACAGATAACATTCTATATAATGGAATTTAGATGGTTGCTTCATAATTTATC
The DNA here is from genome assembly GCA_034780755.1 of Lepetodrilus elevatus. Lineage (NCBI taxonomy): Eukaryota > Metazoa > Mollusca > Gastropoda > Lepetellida > Lepetodrilidae > Lepetodrilus > Lepetodrilus elevatus. The sequence goes on from JAVCKZ010134553.1 coordinate 10,890, forward strand.
TTGTGTGCATGTCATCATTAAATGCCTCATAAATAATTTATTATCTTCAGTTGTCGGATGTAGTAGGATTGATATGTCAATTAGGTCAGATTTCTGTCAGTATGTCAATCATTCCTTTCATAGGAAATATATAATCTTTCATAATGATTTCTTAGGTGTCAGAATTTAAAAGAAAAAACAAGAAAAAAGATTTTAACGTCTTCAGGCCAAACTTATACACTTTTTGGACCTAATTTAAACATTAATGCCAACCTACATTTATTAATTATTTGTAATCATATAATTTATAAAAATAGTAAACATCTAATTTATAAAGGGTTAATGGATAAAACTAAATATCATATAATTTGGTTTTGCTAATATTTTTATCGCGTGTATAGGAATGCAACTGGCATTGATAAGATGAGATAAGACTATTATCCTCTGGGGGAATTCGCAGTACATTAGAGAAACAAGAAACAAGAAAACCGAGTGTATAACATCTATAAAACACATTATTTCAGTACTATAAGGGATGAAAACAATACAATTTTAAGTAAAGAAAACAACAATATATACAGCATTCCCTCGCTATAACGCCCCTCTATGCCCTCGCTATAACGCCCCTCTATGCACCGCAGATTTGGACAAATCGCCGGGTGAGATGTGAATCCCATTTCGTTATTTTCCTATATTCATGGCCTCTGACACGAAGAAAATCAATCCTTGGCCAGAGAAATCGATCAATTGATCGATAAGCCGTATTCACGCGGCGTGCACACCAGGGTTTGTCCGGCATGAAATAACATTGTATTATGAGCATCGCTCCGCTGATTCAATTACTTCGGCACACAAGGATGACTGCGATCTAGATTAGCCCGGGGCTTAGGTTTAGATCAACATGTATTTTCTGCCTATTGGTATCGTATAAGGTCAGTGATTTTGCTTATAGAGTGATATATTTAGGCTCATGATGTAATTATGGTCACCAATTGTTGTAAGGTAAACATTATCCGTCTGTCACGACAATATCGCTAAATGTATGTACATAGCAATTTGTGATAAAAGAACAACAAACAAAAAAAAGGCTGTTTGATTAACCCTCTCCCTGCTGGATTAGACGCAGGTACAGCTGTTTAGGGCATCTCCGGTTGTCTGCAGCATGGAGAGGGTTAAGCATGTTGTACTTTCTAGACCAGCAGTTGACGTTTGGAGTTATGTTTGTTGTCGAGGTATGTTTTGTTTAGTTTTCAGGGAAATGTTATTTGTCATATGATGTTTGGACAAGAATTGTTATTTGTGTGTGAGTAGAAACATTAATTGAATATATGAACTGTAAGATGTTGATTTGTGTCATTTGTATGGCATATACCTATATAATTAGAGAATGCATATGTTGTGACTGTTTATTTGTTTACTATTAAATTTCTAAACGCTAGAGGTGGCCAAAGATATAATTAGAGCAAGTTTTTTTTAAATTCTGTTTTATTAAAATTATATAAAGCTAATTATAAATGTCAAGCTTCCTGGCCTTTAGTTACGTCCATGATATTCATTTTACAATGTTACAGCAGGGATCCACTTAGGTTTCAATTTTTGAGAGTCCCGGGGACGCATGTTGATATACTTATCGACAATTTCTATTAATAAAGTGCGTCCAAACTTGCAATTTTTTGCGTATGGAACGCAGGATTGCGCGTTCGGAGAAATCCTGCTACAGTATACAATATTACATAACCTTGAATTTCTTTTTGCATTCATGCAAAATACCGAAAGTGCACACATTTCTCGAAATTTTTCACTGATATACACATGGCCTTATAAACATCGTCTTATCATTATTAACGTTTTAAAGACATTCACCTCCGTGCGTAAATACATTTTTTTTCTTCCCAAGGTGTTAAGTTTCATTGCAGCTGGACTTAAATACTACACTCGCCGGCCGTTATCAAAATGTTTTAGATAATGTTGCCCCGAAATGTTCAGCAGTGAACAGGAGGCTGCAATGATAAGCTGAGCTGACTGTAGATTACCAGATTACCAGGGATCTCGTACGATTGCTTGTGTAGCTCTTCAGAGTGTGTAACTTTCCAACATTCCAAACACTCGGCCATCTGGGTGTAATTTCTGTAAACAGTGATAGCATTATACGGTGTATACGTAATTCTAGCATTAAACATGGTCTGCTTCGAAGGCTTTTCTTTAATTAGTGGCTCGAGATTTGATTCAGCTTTGAATTGTGATTTGTAAATGTTATTTTATTGACACTTTTTACTGTATTAAATTAATCTAATTTTCCTTTATATTTGTTGTAGGGGAGTGGTATGTAATGCGTTATGTTATGGCTAAATTATGATGGGTATCAGTGCATCTTAACACCTAAAACTGAATTGGAACTATCTGCTTGATTCTGTGTAGATGTGTAAACTTACATAAGGAAACTGGAGAGTCTATATTACAATATGAGTTCCACCTGTCAGGATTTTGAGAGAGTACAATGATGTGTGTTGCTAATGACAACAATTATCACATTGCCCCAATACAAGCACATCTTGTAATTACCTAGGAAAATAACATTTCTTTATTGCCCCAGAACATTTTTCCATTGCTTCAAGAAGAACATATCTGTATTGCCCCAGGAGAAGAGCAAATATTAATGTTCTCATTGAGATGATCACCATGTCTGTATTGTCTCAAGAACATGTCTCTGTTGCCCTCAGAGAAGACGTCATTATTTCCCTCAGAGAAGAGCATGTCATTATTTCCCTATCGGAGAAGAGCGTGTCATTATTTCCCTCTCATAGAAGAGCATGTCATTATTGGCCCCACAGAAGAGCATGTCATTATTGGCCCCACAGAGCATGTCATTATTGGCCCCACAGAAGAGCATAGCATGTCATTATTGGCCCCACAGAAGAGCATGTCATTATTGGCCCCACAGAAGAGCATATCATTATTGACCACCAGAAGAGCATGTTATTATTTCCCTCAGAGAAGAGTGTGTCATTATTTCCCTCTCAGAGAAGAGGATGTCATTATTGCCCTCAGAGAAGAGCATGTCATTATTGGTCCCAGAGAAGAGCATGCCATTATTGCCCTCAGAGAAGAACATATCATTATTGCCCTCAGAGAGGAGCATGTCATTATTGGTCCCAGAGAAGAGCATGCCATTATTGCCCTCAGAGAAGAGCATGTCATTATTGGTCCCAGAGAAGAGCATGCCATTATTGCCCTCAGAGAAGAGCATGTCATTATTGCCCTCAGAGAAGAGTGTGTCATTATTGCCCTCAGAGAAGAGCATGTCATTATTGCCCTCAGAGAAGAGCATGTCATTATTGCCCCATAAGAAGAAACCCTGTCAAAGAACACATCTGGCTACTGTAGAATAAGCTCTTCTTGCAGTAGAAGACATATTTTCATTACCACAGACTAAAATCGTCATTGCCACAGACTAAATCGTCATTGCTACAGACTAAATCGTCATTGCCACAGGAGAAGAAATGTTCATTGCCACAATCTTCATTGCCACAGGAGAAGATAACTCTATTGCCACAGGAGAAGACATTGTAGAAATTCCCCCAAGGAACCTATTTACACGTGCAGGATGTCATGACGACATTGTCGGTTCCACTCCCATTCCGTCTATATTCCGGCAGCCTCGTGTTCACGATGTTCCTGTCGCGCATGACCGACATCTATCTCTTGGAAGTCTGACTCCAGCGTCATCGGCACATCTGCGGAGTCAATTTAAGGATCGCTAGGTGTGGCTGGAGTTGGGATATATAGTTGTCTCGAGAAACTGATCCTGTTTATTCAGACATTTAATTACTTCGGTTTGACTTTTCTCTACAATTTTCAGCACAAACACTGATGGGAGTTTCAGAATCCTGAAAGTGTAGAAGGTGGAGTGGAATGTCTGTTCCTCAGTGTAGTTTGTTTGCAGGAAAGTAGCATTTTGATTCAAAGTTTTGACAGATACATCAAGTGTTTGAAGTGGATGTTTATGTCAGGGCTGTGAACATATGCACTACTTGACCTCTTAGAGAGGAACGTGACCCCATTTGACATTTGACATTTGAATTTGATTGACAGGTCGGCTGTGAGTGGTGTGGTTCCCTCCCCCCTGAAATATTCCTGCTCATATGGGACTGATTAACATGACAAGATTTTCTGGAAGATTAAATTCCTTTGAAGTTGATGAGAAATAATGTGTGAATGTGTGGTTTCATAAAAAACATAATTAGCTTTCCAACGATAAAATTATAAATTTCTTATTTATATATTTTTATTTTTATTTTGTAGTTCATTTATTTAGTAGGTATACAGAGGTCTTTGTTTGGCATTTGAAACTTAACCTCAATAGATTGCTTTTTGTTCTTTCATAATTTCTTACAGAAATGAGATTATTTTTGTTCTTATTTTTATTTACCAAACAAATAACGACGTCTTTGTTTGACATTTGAAACTTAACCAAAATTGTTTGACTTTTCTTACATCGTTTCTTTCAAAGAATAATATTGATCTGATTTTAAGACATAATAAAGACGTATTTAAATTGTATGGAATTTGAAACTTAGAACGATTGCTTTGATTTGTCATCAAATTTCTTTCAAAGGAACGAGGATTGTTAGTAAGAGGAACCATATGGTTTCGTCATTTCTCAGCCCCATCCTGCTCAGTGCCAATCCTCCGAACAAGCCGATACAACCGATCTGCTATCCTCGGTTAGTGAGTGTGTCACTTTCAAACCAGTCTCTCTCATCTCAGTCAAGTGCCGATTTTCTACGTTTGACTGGAAAATTCCACATCCTATGTGTGGCAAGAAAGTACTGTTGTTGGAATATTTGAAGAACAAACATGGACTGAAACACTCAAAGGGGGTGAATGTTCTGTGGTGCTGACTTTGGATATACTTTACTCTGCGACACGGATTCACGGATTTCTACTGATGAGCTGTAAGTCATGTGACATGAGGTCAAATTCAGATTAACCCTCTCCCTGCTGGAATAGACACAGACTCTGCAGAGATGTTAAACTCCATATTCACTCACTCACTTGTGTTAAACACCATATTCACTCACTCACTTGTGTTAAACTCCATATTCACTCACACTGCTTGTTAGGGCATCTCTAGTTGCCTCTAGCAGGGAGAGGGTTAATACTTTACTATTTCTGGGCATTTCACAGACAATATTATTACTCATTTTATTTTATTGTGAGTGAGAGATTGCCACAGAAATGTTAAGGAACACTTCTATCGCTCAATGTTTATTTTACTTCTTATGATTGTCGACACTGTTCAGTTATTGTAGTTGAGAGACTGATGAGGAGTGTTTCTCGAGATACATATTTTATTTGGAAGTTTTAAGGGTAATTACATTACCGGTAATGTATAACTATGTTTGTTACTTCTATTAAATGTTTTGATTACCGTACCACTCATTGTTTGAAAAGTAAATATTTATATACAATCAATAGGCCCCGAGATTACTAAACATTTCTGAGTACGATTTCATACTTAACTTAGAATTTTGTTCATAAAATGTCATGTTTTTGAGCATAGCACGTGAGTTGAGCACAAAAACGTACTCAGAAAAGTTTTGTAATCTCGGAACCAGATCAAGTGAATAAGTATTGACAAATTACATAAGTACATAAGTACCGGTACTGTATACTGGTAAAATATGATGTAATTTGTTTTTTATAATTTAGTATACATGATAAACTATACCGGGCATGTCGAATGTACTAGTTTGCATTTCTAGAATTTTAATAGCTTATAAATTACCATATATATTTATATCACAACATCTTTGTTATCAATATTCTTTACACGTACAATAACACTTATAATAATGTTTCCCCTTTGCAACATTATTGTTGTCAGTAAATGAGCTGTCTATCAAAGTACGTCATTTTAACTGTATTGAAACATTTTCTTTTATTATTCAATCACAAAAGCTAGTGTGCTTCTTTAAACAGGCCATACATCTGTATGCAAAGCAGGGTGTATCTGTATGAATTAAAGGCACGGGCAGTCAGTGATAAGGAAAGTAGATTATGCCCATCTCGTTTCGAGTGTGTATCCATATTGGCCCATTGACCCAGTAGTAGTAGTATATTGATAGACACGCATACAGCTGGTTCTAGGGTTGTGTGGGTGTCGTTTCTGTATTCGGAAGAAACCCCAACCTGTTCAACAAAGAATTGTTAGTCTAATGATGATTGTAAATGTATAAATGAATTAAATATCCATTCTTGCAATTATTCCGCATTTGATTAAATATTTTGAAATATCTTCATGCTGATGCATTTTGATATTCCGTCTTTAATTTCTCTGATATAATGTGTATACATAGTTAGGGCTGCAGGCTAATGCATATATATTTCTGCTGTGTATGACAGCTACATCAATCAATCATGGAGGTGTGTTCTTTGACGTATGTGTAGTAAATACTGTGGTCCATATGGTCCTGTTGTACATAGCCGAGATCTGTCACAGATCAGTAGAACACCACCCCCCACTCCCACTAACTTCCAGGTAAGACATCAGTCTACCTACTTCTCCCCGGGGGAGGGGAGAGGATGTGAGGTGTGGTGGGGGGAGGCATGACTCGTCATTATGTTCTTATCTACAAAGGAAGAGGATATAATTTGAATTCTTAAACCTTTTACAATTTTGAAAATATTATCCATAGATCTAAAGTGCCTGCCTGAAAGGATACCCCTGCCTGTATGTACGTCCGTCTATCCATCCATTTCTCCATCATTCACTTCACTGGCTTATCCTTTCTATCCATCTATGCAGATATGTCTGTATACAACTATATATCTACCTACATTACCTCCAGAGTTAGAACTTAATTTTAAAAAACATACTCGCCCAAATAATGAGATAAATAATAATAAAACATGAAATTTCTACTAGCATGTATGATACCTTTAACATTTGGATAATAATGGATCGGGGCCGCCAGGCGAGTGGGAATTTCTAATCCTATACCTCCGTCCATTCCTACATACCTACAAGAACTCAGACTATCTATATGATAGCTATCTCTCCATGCATTTTAATACGCTACCTACCTACCTACCTACCTACCTACCTACCTACCTAGCTAGCTAGCTACCTACCTACCTACCTACCTACCTACCTACCTACCTACCTACCTATGAACCTACACTTGTCTTTTACTATTCTGTATACCAGGAAACCAGGAAATATCTGTGTGGTGCATCATTTGTCAGTCATTTTTTAAAAAAAATCAAATCTTTTATTTGTTCTCAGTTGGGATGTCACATGGAGAAGAAATATTACATCTCTGTTGACATCTGAAATCTATGTTTTCACACAAGCACACATCAAAATAACCACACTGCTAAATATATACACACTTGTAACATCTCACCTGTGCTATTGTAGTCTACACAGGGGACGTCTCGCTAGTATAGGGATCCAGGTGAGATCTCGCTAGGTATCCCACCACCTATCCACAGTGCCCACTGGGTGTTCAATCACAACCTAGCAGTCCGAGTTCAAACCCTCTAGGCTAATTATTACAGCAAAGTCTCTATTTAATTGAATCTGATTGGTCTGAGTCAAGGTGCGTTGCTGAGCCCTTGTTTCTCTGTGGTTTGGGCTGACAAGTTTTGACTGATTGTGGGATGAGACTTGTAAGGCAAGCAGTGTGACACTCACACTTACTGCAGTTATTGGTGATTACCGTACAAACCAGGAAGGGAATATCGTTCAGTATGTGGAGTCTAAGCTCAATGGATTCAGAAAACCCCTACGAAGGTAAACTTATTTTAATGTATAACCTACTTGAATATGATGGGTATATAGTATTTTTTTGCCAGTTTTCAAGTTCTGTGTTGGCTTCAGTGTAACCTATAACTTGGATATTATGATTTTCCGTGTGGAGTTTAAGCTCAATGGATTCAGAAAACCCCTACGAAGGTAAAGTTATATTAATCTATAACATACTTGAATATGATATATAGTATTTTTTGCCAGTTTTCAAGTTCTGTGTTGGCTTCAGTGTAACCTATAACTTAGATATGATGTATAGTCACTAGTGATTTTTCGTGTGGAGTTTAAGCTCAATGGATTCAGAAAACCCCTACGAAGGTAAACTTATATTAATCTATAACCTACTTGAATATGATATATAGTACTTTTTGTCAGTTTACAAGTTATGTGTTGGCTTCAGTGTAACCTATAACTTGGATATGATGTATAGTCACTAGTGATTTTCCATGTGGTGTTCTCACCCATAGTCAGGTAATATTGCATTAATGTAGACTGTATCGGACAAATGTGTATACATATCTATGTATCTATACACAACCAAATTATTTATCAGAGACCATATTCAACTTATTTTCTGGCTTGATTTTACTGTTGAACAACTTTTAATTGATTAACTTATAACCAATCCCATTCAACTTGAACGTAATATGTTCAAATAAACTTTTCCATTAGTCGCAAAATATGGGTTCTATGGATGGTTAAGAAAAACGTATTAGTAATGTGTCGCCAAATGGGGGAAGTGAAGAGGGTGGAGGTGACTGCTGTGATTGTTTTTATAGATAGTATCTCCAAGTGTACAGAAATAGACAGCCGGTGTGTCTTTGGTTTACGTATTCAGGAATGTTATCATGTATCACAACATCCTACAGGGTTACGCCATTGAAGGTCTGTTGATGTTCGAAATGTTTTGTACAGCTGAATAAACTAGTCGAGTTATAACTCATAATTCATAGTGAGTCGGATCACATACCCCAAGTCGTATCCTATCTCCACATTCTCAATGAAGCTAATTACAGGGGGAATACGGAAGATAAGGGAGATAACTGCTGAGTGGGTGGGTTAGGGTGTCAAGAATATTGGATGTTTCTACATTGATTATCAGGAAAGTTGAGATCAGGCCCCCATTTCACAGAACAGTCGTAGCGCTACGAGAGTCGTAACTCATGTACATTTCACAGAACAGTTACGACTCTCGTAGCGCTACGACTGTTCTGTGAAATGTACATGAGTTGCAACTCTCGTAGCGCTACGACTGTTCTGTGAATTGTATGAGTTACGACTCTCGTAACGCTACGACTGTTCTGGGAAACGTACATGAGTTGCGACTCTCGTAGTGCTACAACTGTTCTGTGAAACGGGAGCCTGGGCCGGTATTCATAAAAGGGCTTAGGTCAGTTTTTGCTGACTTAAATCCTTTTATGAATACGGCCCCTGAGGTCTGATTGGGTTTGAATTTGTTTGTATATTTAACAGTCGGTACATGTTTACCAATTAATGTCTAACATATGACGGTCTTTCAATAAATAATTAACCATTGTATGCATTATGATCTATTACATTAATAATGAAAGCTATGTATGTCTGCCCTGCAGTCATGGTCCCTGGTGTGCCAATATTATGCAAATTAACCCATTGTCTGCAGTGAAATAACCTTGGGAAATGTACACTATGATATCTCCTTGTAAGCTGAGACTAGTTTTAGGGTTAATGGTCAAAGGTTATCTTCAGGTATTGTGGTTGCAAGCACTCCAAACTTCTGACATTTCATCCCCGATCAGATTACTGACAGTCGGGACTCCTATGGACGGAGATGAGTAGCTAGCTATCGTATCAGTCATGTGCAAAACGTAGGGCTATCCCAGGCCACAAACAGTTGTTTGTGTTTTGTTCTTTCTCCCCGGCTTCTGTATCAGTTATTCAGATCTGTGAAAAACTTGGTCAAATTCTTCGCAAATCTCCACTGTCTAAACATTTTTGTGGGAGACAGATAAGAAGACGACTGTTTGAAATTCAGTGACATTAGCTGAGTGAAAACACAGTTGACCTTTGGTTGTAACCCCTGACCTGGCTTTTGAACCAGGAAGTAGATGTTTTCTGGTGTTGGTCTTTTGATCTTCTAAAGATAGTAATGGAACCCTAGGGGTTAATATTATACTGATGGATGGTGAACCCTTTAAAGGGTTAAATTTATTTCAACACCCAACTAATTGTCAATTATTAATATTTTAACAATTTAATTTAATTAGTATCCTTATCGGTAATATCAATGAATATGATGTAACTAATTATGTTAATAGATCATATCAAATTCATTTCATGACCCATCAATAATTAAAATGTTAATAATTGTATTTAATTAGTAGCCCTATTTGTAATGGCAATGAATATTGTATTGCTAATGATGTTGATATACACGTATATGCAACCATAAACAAATATGTTATTTGTTATTATTCATGTATATTTAACGACTTTGGTGAAATATTGAATTATTTTATCATCTATATTTTCAAAAATGAACATTTATAGCACAGCCCTCATCGTCTGAAATATTCCGATAAAGAACTTATTATTGATTAAATAAAGTGATTGATTATGTTATTCAAGTCTGACAAACAATCACGATTTTGACACACTTTAAATGACTTTTCATTAACCCTCTTCCTGCTGGATTAGGCAAAATCACTGCTCATTTGGGCATCTCTGGTTGCCTTCAGCAGTGAGAGGGTTAAACAGCCGGAGGATTTGCAGCTTTTTGTTTGATTGCGGCTCCATCTCCTATTGATAACCTGCAAATGACATGTTCAGGGATGGATGTATTTTTTTTGGAATTGAATTGAATTGAATTAATGTTTAACGTCGCGGCGGGAATATCTCACCCATAGGCGACGACAACAACGTTACTTAGTAATT
>JAVCKZ010134664.1:0-21594 GCA_034780755.1 Lepetodrilus elevatus
TTTGCATACCCAATGCTATCAGCACGGACAACATAAAAGAATGGTATGTTATAAATGATAACCTCAACACCCTTTCGCACACCTTCATTGATATTGGTTGTCTGGTATGAGAATCGCAAGAATTCTTCAATAACTACTGAGCTTGCATCCTCACCTAATTTTGCACGAATTGACTGAAACATTGGCTCCAGGTCACTAACAGAATTACCAACAGTGTCATTGTACATAAATTGATACCCATTAATAGGGAACACATAATAACCATTATCACTAGGTTGTTCACCTGATGTAAAAATAGACCGCTGGCGAATCCCACCATAGATTTTATCAAACCCACCATTAAACAAGGTATTGAATACTGAATTATCGCGCTTACGTGTCCGCACCCGTACTTTCTTCACATCCACATCATAATCATAGCTTCGATACATTGGGAACTTTGTCTCGGCTATAAAATCACGGCATTGTGTTGAAATGGTATTAAGTAACTGATCGTGTTGATTTTTATCCATATTTATACTTGTTTTATGCTAAAATAGTGATTGTATTTATCGGCTTTGGTATTGCGTCACATTTTAAAAAATGTAATAATGATGAACGTATAAATATTGGAACACGTTATAATGAAACGAAAATTCATACACGCTCACATGCAGTGCGCATTGACTTATAGTAAGTTGTCACACTGCGAACGATTACAAGTCGGTTCAGTAATCGTAAAACATAATAGCATCATTGCCATTGGCTACAATGGTACACCTAAACACTTTGATAATAAGTGCGAAGACCATGCTAATGTTACACTACCTTGTGTCATCCATGCAGAGGATAATGCCCTGCGAAAATTGATGGTCAGTAATGAATCGGCGGAAAATTCCACTATATTTGTTACTCATCATCCATGTGAAGCTTGCGCTATAAAAATCGCAGACGCACGTATAAAAAAGATATATTATTTGTATGATTATCGCCCTGATGGTGCTACAATAGTCCTACAAAATAATGGAATAGAAATAACAAAATTAGACCTTGATGGTTTTATGGTTTAATCATAAGGAGATTAAAAAGAATGGATTCTATAGATCGGAAATTTCCAGCAGTATCAGAAGAACGTGCTGCATCGGGTTATATTCAACCCAATGAGTCAGGATTAAAGGATGTGTATCGGCGTGTTGCCAACGGTATAGGCACGGATACTGACCATGCACAACGATTATATGATTACAGTGGTAAACGCCATTGGCTATCGTGGTCTTCACCCATAACATCAAATGCTGGCACCAGCCGTGATAACAGCTTAATATCATGTTATCTACAATCAGTGTGTGACAGTATCGATGATATTACAGATAAAATTAAAGAATATGGGTTATTGTCGGTTCGCGGTGGTGGTGTTGCTGCAGAGTTTTCAAGTGTTCGGTGTAAAGGCTCACCAACATCAAAGGGTGTTTCAAGCCCAGGACTAATCCCATTTTTAAAAGTATTTGATAGTGCGGCACTTGGGTTTCGCCAGGGTAATAGGCGCGGTGCGTTTGCATCATATCTCTCAATATCACATCCTGAAATTTTGGAATTCTTAAGTATTCGTAAAGCGGGCAAAGGTGATATTAATCGTAAATGTATGAATAGCCATCACGCGGTAATCATACCTGATAGATTTATGGAATTGGTTAAAGGGATAAAGAATGGGACATTGCCACAAAGCACACAATGGGATTTAATCGACCCACATTCAACTAAGGTTATGGCTAGAGTAAAGGTTACAGAATTATGGAAAGATATTCTTCAGGCACGAGGCACAACAGGTGAACCATATATTTTGTTTATTGACAGGGTTCAAGAATTTAATCCATTGGCTGTGTCGCATCCGGTTAAAACTTCGAACTTGTGTTCCGAGGTAACACTTCACACATCGGAGACTGAAAGTGCGGTTTGTTGTCTAGCATCGGTTAATATGTTGTATTGGGATGAATTCAAAGATGATGATAAGTTTTGGGACGATGCAATTGAAGCGTTAGATAATGTATTGGATATTCATGCTAAACATAACCAAGAAATACCCTCAATAATCAATGCTATTGAAAATTCTCGTGACGTTGGTATCGGGATGTTAGGTTTACATTCATATTTTCAATCTAAACATATCCCAATGGATAGTCCATTATCACGAAGCACACATATTGCAATCGCAACAAAGTTCCAGGAACAATGTGTACGGGCATCAGAACGGTTAGCAGAAAAACGAGGAATATCACCAAGATGTGAACTTGCCGGGTTAAAGCGTAGGAATCTACATGTAACGGCAGTTGCACCAAATGCCACTACTGCTATTATAATGGCAAATGTATCACCAGGAATTGAACCTCGTCGATCTAATGTTTACGATCAGCAAACATCTGCTGGTATTGTGCCGCAACGAAACCCTGCACTAAAGTATTTCTTGAAAGAAAAAGAGGTTTCACCTGAAGCACGAGCAGATATCTACCATGAAATTAAAATGAATGGTGGATCGGTACAAGGTGTTGACGCATTAGATGATATTATGGATGATTATGATCGTGATGTGTTTAAATCTGCCGAAGAAATGTCACAATACCGGTTATCAGAATTTAACGGATTGCGCCAGGCTGCAATGGATAGTGTTGGTGGTGCGCAGTCACAATCATTTAATTTATTTTTTAACTCTGAAACTACACTAGAGGAAGCACATGCCGCGCATATGGTTGCATGGGAATCTGGAGCTAAGAGTTTATATTACATTCGAAACACAGCACCTAGAACTGAAGGATCATCTGGTGCAGTTGGTGATGATACAGAATGTGAATCATGTGGTTCATAACAAGGAGAATATATGCCAATTTTAAAATACAGAGCTAATTACAAACCATTTGAATATCCCGATATTGTTAAATTAGTTGAAGAGATACAGGATAGAACATGGTTTACACATGAAATTGCTATCGCCGATGACTTATCTGATTTTTCAGATAGGCTTACAAAAAATGAACAGGATAGTATCATACGGATATTGTCAGGTTTTGCAGCGGCAGATAATGAGATTCGTAATAGTTGGGTTACTGTGTATGGTGGAAGTCCACTATTAAGTAAACCAGAAGTAAGTGATGCTATTAGTGTGGTTGCGGCACAAGAGGTCGTACATGCACAATTTTATAGCTTATTGATAGATACGCTTCAGTTACCAGAATCAACGTATACAGACTTTCTGGAACAGCCTACTGCCGCAAGTAAAATTGAAGCACTCATAGCGATTAAAACACCAAAGAAACCTGAAGATATTCTACGTGCAATTGCAAAAGTATCATTCGGTGGCGAAGGTATCCAATTGTTTGCGGCCTTTAATGTATTGATGCATTTTGGTGCAAAATCTGGTACGATGATGGGATGTTATTCAGGAAATGTATTCAGTGCGCGGGATGAATTGACGCATGTTAAACTAGCGTTAGCATTATTTAATATCATAAAAACAGAATATCCTAAGGTTTGGACGGATGAGGTTAAAGAAGATTGCCGCAACAGTATTATTTCTGCTGCAAAAAATGAATTGAATTATGCCACGTTTGTAATGGGTGGTGTTGATCTACCTGAGTTAAAACTAGAAGATGTGTGGCGGTATATAAAATACATCACAAATGCCAGGTTGAAAGATGCAGGGTTGCGACAGTATTTCAAGGTTTATGAATTGCCGCGTGAATCTAGATGGTTTGAAGAAGCACTTCATGGGACTGGCCATGGTAATTTCTTTGAAGTTAGAAACAATGAATACAGTATGACTGGGTTTGTTGGTGAGGTTGAATGGGGAGTTAAGCCCGAAGAAGAATAAAATTAGATCAATAGTGGCTGGTATGAAGAATCCGGCGGATTCCAGGCTATTATTGACACAATATCACCCGTTATTAATAAGTTGAAAATCCAACGGTCATTGGGTTCAGAGGTTAAAGCAGCATGTGGTGAATTCTTGGTAACTGAACATGTGGAACCATCGAAATTCAAATCAATACCGCTTAAGATCCTCGTTTAATCTGTGATAGTGTTCGTGATGTGATGTAGCATCACGAATGCTTCCAACACTTCCTCATCATCATCTTCATAATCAAACTCACACTGGTTGATTAAATCATGCGCATCATGCATGAACAGATCAAGGTCAATTTCACCTTCTGAAAACAACTCATGTAAATCCACCAATGATTCTGCTAATGCTTCAAGCAAATGATCGGAATGATCGAGATAATTTGAATATTCTTCCACGGTAAATCCCCTATAAATTAGTTACTTACTATTTATAGGGGATGTGTGAATGGTTAGAATTAACCTTTTGGTGTGATATCGTACCCTACAGTGTTGCCTATTTCGTTACGACCAACTAACTCAACCTTACCACTAAATTGTGAAACTGTTGGTTCGCGGTTGTAAGGCATGTGGATCAATGTGTGGTTTTCCCAATTAATACTCAATGAACTATCATCATTTTCAGCCAGCGGGTCACCATGAATCTTTGAGCGTGTTAATGCCCACAGTAGATTCAAACTAGGAATTTCATTATCAAGCATGACACCAACACCCGCCATTGGATCAAAAAACATACGGATGTTACCAGGTCGAACATAATGTTTATATTCTCCTTTACCTTCAAAATGTGTGAATTCTAGGTATTTCACAAAACTACCCACACCACTACTCTCAAATAACACCATCGCATCACCAACCATCAACAATGAATTCTCTTCATTATCCAGGGATGTTAAGACCACATGCATTTGCGCATCACTTACAATATCTACATCTTTCATATTTTATCCTACCATTAGTTTAATTTTTAAATTAGCTTTAAATCCGTTACATATATTATCATGTATCTGTTTCAATGTGAATAGTTTACCATACTTTTTGAAACCATCGGTGATATCTTTGCAATTTGGTAAATCTGGCACGGAAATACTCCAACCTTGTTGTAATGCAGTTTTTGCCGCCGCTGAACCATCACCCCACATATCAGGAATGTAAACGATTGGCCGTCTAGTACGTTTAAGCCATTGGATAGCATTATCGCTAAACTTATTACCTAATAATGCTACACCGTCTAACAGAAGCGCATCAAACATACCTTCCACCACAAATAATGGATCATCATCTTGTGAACGTTCTAGGATATGTTCAAATCCGAATAATATTTTGGTACGCGGCACCGCTGGGCTATCATATTTTGCTTCAGCCTTGTCGGTTAAATCACGTCCTTGCCACCACACAACATTATCCTCGAAGAATACAGGGATAATCAATCTATTTGCCCATTTCCCTTTTGCTATTTTTAATTTAGGCGAATCGCCAGAGGATATTGGTTTGCTTAATAGAAAAATATGTGAATCTGGTTCCAACATTCTGTCATTTTTTAGATATTGGATAGCAGTCTGCGCCAATTTATCATCTTCACCCGCTAATGCAAGTGGATAAAAGAATGGTGGTAGCTTGATAGTTTTTGGGACTAATTCTTTGTAAGCCTTTTTCTCTTCTTTGATTCGTTTTTTGGCCTCAGGCATATTAAGCCTGGCTAGATTGATTCGTTTTATATTATCTTCATTGATGCCAAACGCCGTTAACACGATTGTCATCTTTTTGGAAATACGATACCCAAGTGTGGGATCATCATTTGCACCGGTAGAACAATTAAAGCAGTTGTACGCTACGCTTCCGTTTGATTCAATCCTAAAAGCAGCACGTTTACCTTTTTTACCATGATCGTTACATACCTTACACAACACTTTTCGCCAACCATCACCCGATGGCGGCTCAAGCGCAATATGGTTTAATATTAGGTTTTCTAATGAATTATCTGGTGTCATCTTCCAATAACATCTCAGGTGGTGTATCACCGTTATCATCTTCAACCGCATCTGGTGCTTCTAATCCAGCACGATATTGTTCAAGAAATTCATCAATTGCTTTATTCTCAGCTATGATACTTTTCTGTTCTTCTTCATGTTCCTGATTCCGAATATTGGCAACATTCTCTAACCGTTCCATGATTTCATCTGCCATAAAATATAAATCCTTACCGTCAATAACATCATCAACCTCTTCTTCCGATAAAAATGGAATATACACCTGCTTCCACACCCGTGCATACCATTCTTTATCATGTAGTACCCTAACTACTTGTTCATGGCCTTTACCATAAGTGCCACCCGTGTAATTATGAATCATCATTGATCCTAATGGTGATACTATCCACTCATCACCGGCTAGAAAAATAGTTGATCCCATACTAGCAACCTCACCTTCTAATGAACAAACCTGACGTGCTGCAGATTGTGTCATAGCATTGATATATTGAATACCAGTGCTAACATAACCACCGGGAGTATTGATGTGGTGTATTACAGTATCATGTTCACCACAAGTGTTTATCATTTGTAACGCTTTTGCATACCATTTAGCCTCAGCAATTTGTTCACTTAGGTATAAATGGTGCGTGTATATTGGTCTACTTTCAACAAAATGAACCGGTGCAAAGCTCTCCATTTCATTTAATTCTTTGTTATTTTTCATAAATTCCTTTATCAGTTAGTATCCGTTTACCACGCAACGTTTAATCTCAAGTTGCACTAATCGTTCAATGTTTTCAATATCATTACTATGTCTAAAACCTGGCCCGCGCCTTCCACGATACATATCAAAAATGATCCGCTGTGAATCAATAAGAGTTTCGTGTGAAAAACGTCCAGCGCGTTCACGTATCATGATAGCAATCATTTCATCCCGTGTATGTTCAGCACGATTTGTCAAGGTGTAATCAGTAACCATCCCTTTAAACAAACAACGGTCATAATCATCTTGTGATAATTTAGCATCCGATGTGGTTGCAAATAACACTGTACCTACGAGTATCAATTGTTTAATCATTCAAACTCCTATAAGTTATAGTGAATATACAGTGTATCACTGCCACACTTTATTATCAAATTGCTATTGGGAATTTGATGCCGCTAAGTGGGTGGTAACCAACCAATTCAAAATCATCAATAGTGTAATCATATATGCTAGGTTTATGATTTAATTGTAAAATTGGACTTGAAGGTGTAAAGTCACGATAACAATACTCAGCCGTGGCAGCCAATGCATTATTGTAAATATGACAATGTGAACCAGTGTGAAACAATGTTTTTGGTTTCATACCTAGTTGTTGAGCAATCATATACATAAACAACGTGCCGGTGATAAGGTTGCCATACCCAACACCTATTGGGTAATCATTTGACCTTTGGAAAATATGGCAGTTTAAATCCTTCATGACACCATTTTCATCAGGTGAGACGATAAAGCTATAAAATGCATGACATGCTGGCAACACAGCATCCACATTTGTGTCGGGTCGCCAGAATGTAAAACATGCTTGCCTACTACCAGGATTATCTCTTAATGTATCAATTACGTAATCAAGCTGGTTGAAACCTGTATCTTTACCTGCATCATAATCTTCAATATTGCCACCAAAATGAATCAGATTGAAACCATAAATATATCCACCGGAACCCTGGGGTAGCTCGTGTGCATCGGTGAACTCATCATTCTTCCAAGGTGTCCAGATATTCGATCCCATAGCTTCAAGATCGGTAATCCGATGGCTACCAGAAATATACCATAGCACTTCTTTCACTATAGATTTCCAGAATACTTTACGTTTGGTCATGATTGGCACCCGTTGTGACACATCATATTTTGTACTGATGCCAAATAATGTAGTGGTACCGTGGCCGGTTCGTTCATCATTAATTTCAAAACCGTTTAAAAGAATATCATGCAACGCAATATCATATTCTCTCATTATGTAATTTGGGTTGTTATCCATCTAATTGTCATCCTCCATGATGATGTATAAATCTTCTAATGACACCCAGTTTACCCATGAACCTTGTTCAGGATCAGCGGGTGTCACTTCATATAGCTTTAGTTCACTGTTTACACGTTTACCATCCTTGCGTTCAACCTTAGTTTTAACCGCAACTCTGCCCGTGCATTTTACTTCAGTGTTCTTGTAAATATAAGTAGATTTCATACTAAGTATTTAGGTTGTTAAAAATCATACCATCAGGGTATGACACATTTATTTACATTTCATTCACATAAACATGTATAGTGTATCACATTATATAAAATAAATCACAATGTAATCCTAATAAATACGTGTATACCACAATTGACGGAAATTGCACATGACTTCATTTTTATCTACACTTTCTTGGCCAGGTGCAGTAGCTATCGTTGGATCGTTAGTAGCTATAGGCTGGATTGTGCATCAATTTATCCGTCTAAATCGGACAACACCTAAAGATAGCACACCGTGTCTCAATGTAAAAGACTCTGATTATCACGCAGATCAACTTCAACGTGATAAGGAACATGGTGTCATTCATGTTAAATTGGATAAATCACATAAGCGTATTTCTGAAGTTAATGCATTGCATAAAGAATTAGTGGGTGAGGTTAAGCTGATTCATGAGCAAATAAACACCATCCGTGACCATCATGGTAAGAATACGTTGAGAGTGGATAAAATTTTAGATTCTTTGGATACTAGGATCACAAAGTTGAATGATGTGATTATTCAGATTCTTAATTCTTAGGATTTATCGCACATTCACTTGCGATAGATTTTGCTTGTTTTAAAAGGCCAATTTTCTTGGCCTTTAAACGATCAATTTCCTGACGTTGATTGTCAATTTCTAGAATAGCACGATGTAAATCAAAATGTGTCACAATCTGTTCACCGAGGCATATTAATGAATTGATTTGTCTATCAGTTAGTTCGAGGTTATCACCGTTCATTAAACATAATGTGCCTAGGATAGCATCATCTACGTGTGCGTGAAGTGGAATACCTATAAAATCATCAAGTATGCTAACTAAACTGCTATTTCTATGAATAAGTTCTTCTTTACTGCATATTTCACGAATTTGATCTGGATCACGAACATGTACCAGTTGATTTCTATCGGTTGATTCTAAAACTAATCGACTTAAGGGGTAGATTGATTCCATTTCTGAAATTGGGATATCTTTTACTGATTTGTGAACTAAGTTATTTGCCTCTAATAAACAGATAGCGCCCATGGTCGCACCCGTCATACACATTGCTAATTCTAATAGCTTATCGTACGATGCAAGGTTGCCGTGCTTTAAAATATTATAACTTCTTAATATTGCTAATCTGTTATCTTCATCAAGCATTCTATTATAGTCTAATTACCGTAGTAGACTCCTGTTAATTTAAAGAGTTTTTATTCACTTGTATTTATCATTATGATACATTTGTTTTGATAATTGGCGATTAACCTATGTTATACACTACAACGCCATACCGATTAAAGTATGGCGTTGCCGAATGCGTCCCTATTCGTTAGTTAGTGAATGGATATGTTTTCAACTTTGTTGTGAAGCAATGATCCAAGATTTTACAAAATCACTTCGCACGATATCGTGAATGTTAAACGTAATAGTTTCAAATGATTCCATTCTGTCAATCACACGTAGAAATTGTTCCATTCCACATGATCCAAATTTAGGTGAACCGTTTAAATCTGTTTGTTTAATGTCACCGTTAAAGATTAAGCGTGAATTGTTGCCAACGCGCGTTAAGATTGAATCAATCTCATGCATTGTCATATTTTCACCTTCGTCCACAACGATTACTGCATTATCCCAAGTGATTCCACGTATATACGATGTTGACATAAATTCAACAACTCCAGAATCTTTCATATCTGAGTAGGTTGATGGCCGACCGACGAGTTCATGGAATATATCCTGATAAGGCCGTTCGAACACCGCAATTTTCTCTTCTAATGTTCCGGGTAAGTGACCGACTTCGCGTGTTGATACTGCTGATCGGATGATGATAATCTTTTGTTGCTCACCATCTAATACTTCGCGTAATGCCAAGTACAATGATAAGAAGGTTTTACCTGTTCCTGCGCTACCTGAGGTGCATATATTTAACCCTTGCGCCCAAGCGTGGAACACATCTTCTTGAGATGGTGTTAGTGGTCGGATGGCCTTTAAATCATGCATAGACCACCTTTTCTTTTTTGGCCCTTCTGCCATAGCACGGCCATTTGCTGATATAACTTTTTCAAAATACTCAAGGTTTTCCTGTTGTTTATTTTTAAACTTCCTACTCTTTTTGCGACTAGAAGATTTAGACATTGTGTTCTCCTTTTTTCATAGGGACACGAGTATTTATCTACCGTTTCTTTTTTAGCAATTTTCTCTTTAATCTGGACTTCGCAAGCATGTTTAAATCCTTCGCAAATATATTACCATTCATAGTGTCAATATCATGATGTACCATAAATGCGTAGATACCTTCAAATTGTGTTTCTACAGTATTTCCTTTGTTATCTTGATACCGTACTGTGATACTTCTTGGACGATTTGTTTTATGAAAATAGTCTGGCGTAGAAATGCTACCATCTTCAAATTCCATGGTCTCTTTGCTAGCAACCGTGATTTGAGGATTAATCATTACGATTGGGTGGCTTGTACCATCCTTCATAGGCAGCCTGAGAACGATCAAGGCTAGATGTAAGCCTACTTGGTTGGCCGATATGCCAGTTGTGTTATATTCAACGGCAGTCGCCATCATATCAACGATTAGTTTATTTAGTTTAAACTCTTCGTTTGAGAAATCAGTAATTTGTTTTGGTGCTTTGAGTAGTCGGATATCTGGCCATTTAATGACCTTCATAGCTTTAGGTTGCATAATAAGTTCCTGTTAAAAATGTGAAACCCAGTATCATGGGTTTCACATTATTGATATTACTCCATTAAAAGGTTAGAACAAGCGCTTTGGGTTTTTTCCAATACGTTCCATATATGCGCGTTTCTTGGCTATCGCTTTTGCACGTTTTTTATGAACAGATGGACGCTCATAGAATTCATGCTTCCTGATATCGTTCAAACGATCATCCTCGTCTACTGCAGTTTTAAAACGACGAAACATTTGGTCAAATGATTCACGGGGTGTTCTCAGTTCAACTTTAGGCATCTTCAGAAGTCTCCATATTGGGTGTAGGAATAGTAACATTTCGATTATTCAATACGTGCAGAATATTCGATCTGAACTTCTTACGGTCAGGATTTTCTAAAGCAGCCAATAGATCGACGGTAGTCATTCTATGTGCGCTAGTTGCGGATTTCCGTGTTCCAACCTTATGCTTACTCTTTACAGCAACAGGATGTAAACGGTCGGATGTGTCTATGTGTTTAGGCATTACTTCTATACTCTCTCTTTTTCTATTAAGTGAAAGTATAGTTTACGTGGTATTGATAACCACGTCAACCGTTTAATCCATATTAAGTGCCGTTGATATGAAATTAAATACAGAATCAGGCATATCACTCATAGAACTAAGCATACCAGTGGTCATTGCTATTTGTGCGCCTATAATATCATCACGGGTTCCGCCTTCTAGTTTAAACAACACACGGCTTAACACATCTCTTGATTCAACTTCGTTTGCACAATACTCATTTGAGCGGAATTTAACTGAGGCAGCATCGTTTAACCGTGTAATGGCTTTTTTAAGATCACTTATTATTTGTGCTGGGACTTCTATTTTTTCGGGGCCGGGATCGACTTCTTCGGTATGTTCAGCAGCATTGATTTCAGTGTATTCATTATCACCTTTAACCATTACCATAGTTTCAATTGGTTCCAGGTTCTCTTCAACTAAATCTTGACCTGCTAATGCTAATAATTCGGCAACATCCATATCTTCGATTTTCATCACACATCTCCTTAAAATTATAAACCGGCGGTTCATCAATGGTTCAAGACCATGAGAGGAATTACTTCACCGGACGGTATGTGTGTATTTATCGATTTTGTGGAATTGGTGTATACTCACGCCAATTACGTTTTAGTGCCGCCTTGATTTTACTATAGTCAATACTGCCTGTCTTCAACAAATTCATCAATGTGCTAAATCGAATACCTGTTCCAAAACGCTCAATACCCACTAATGCTAACTCTTTTTGAATCCAGGAATCGCGTTCATTAAAAACCATTTCAACATCATGTACTACATCATTCACAATATCAACAACATACGTATGCATGTTATTAAATCGTGTAATATCATCTGGTTGAAGTGACAAACTGCCTACTGCGTCATCTATCTTATCATCAAGTGCTAAGTCAAACAATGCATGTTCGTTGTGTAAAAGATCCATGATACGGTGCAACCCTACGTACTCTTCGGTTTTCAACTTAACCAACAACGTGTCATCACCATCGGCAAAACCTAATACGTACCCTTCAATACCTTCTTCCTCACGCGCGCGCATAATGAAGTCACCACAATCTGATGGTAACGCTAAGTTTTTTGCCCATATCTTCGTCAACTCTGGATACTCATCAGGTGGATCTAATAATGTTTCGCCCGTGAGATTATTCCGAATATTGAAGGGTACCAACATTGAATCTTGGTATGAAAGAACGATACGGTTATCAGGTGATATCCATTCCATATTACAGGTCATATCATTTTTCATTAAATCTTCTAATTCTGCATACAGTGCTGGATGTTTCGATATAAACACATTAGCATCATTTGCCATAACTGATTCAAATCTACCTTTTGACTTAAGGTACAACCCGGTCTTGATCTTTACTGTTGATATTAATGACCCATCATATTTTACCATGATTCTATTGATGTTACCTGGATCAAGGTTTTGAGTAAGCTCGTTTTCATTTAGATTGAAGAATTTCACCGGTGCTAACGACACCAATTCAACCGCTTGCTCGTCGTCCATCTTAAACATTGTACCACGGCACTCAAGTTGTTCTGATTTATTAACATCAATGCCGCTTAACATTCGATACTGAAACACCCGATATTTACCATTACGAAACTTTAAATCATCACAGTAAAATGTACCAGTAGTATCGGATAAAACCAACTTCATCAATCTGTTAAACAAGTGTTGTTGAAATTTATTCATAATCTTAATCCCAGGATGAACCTATTGTAATTATGGCCACGCCACAAAGGATAAATGCACCACCGATAATGATTGGTAGTGTAATTGCATGATCCTTGTAAAGAAGGTATCCAAAAATAGCAACAAATAATGGATACGATATCTCAATTAGAGATGCCATAACCGCATTAGAATCACGTACAGCCAGATACACACATAATGTTCCTGTAATGCTTGTCACCATCATTACAATGGCTGTCAGTTGGAGTTCTGTGCTGGCTGTGAACAACTTTGCAATATCCGCCACTACAGTTTTTAACCATAATGGTGTGGTTAAAAATAACAATACATTGGGTAGCAGGTATATTGATATTGGACTAAGTGTACCTGACAATTTGGATATAAAATTATAATGCAGACCCCAAATCAAGGCACTGCCCAGCGCATAAACCCACCACATATTTAATCCTTTGTAATAATTAACATATCTATATTACATTAGGGTGTGAATCCAGTCAAATTTATTATGTTTTTGGTGGTGATATTCTCCAACCATCAGTGTGAGGACGTTCTGTTTGAAGTTGCTTGACGGCAAATGCAAGGTTTTCTGTGTATTGTTCCCAGGCTTCTTTCATATTGATATGTGGAACTTGTAATTCTGCAACCTCATAAGCCTTGTTGGTAAGATGAATAGCATCACGCCATTTTTCATCCTGAGCTTTGGCACCCTTTCGGATATTGCCTCGAATTTTACCAATAGCTTCACCCGATAGAACATCAACATCTATCTTCATTTCATCTTCCATCAGTAAGTATTCGCGTAAGTTCATAATTTCTTTATAAGTTTTAAATAATCTTTATTTTTACAAATCAATGGATGGATATTGATAATAGCCGTTTCCATATCAATGCGTGAATCAATATGTACGTCAGATGTATACTCTATCACAAAACTTCTGTTCACCGTGTTTGTAATATCTACTACCCGATTATATACCTGTTGCGCCGTTGGCAGTTCACCATTTGTGATAACATCAATTAGTTTATTAAAATCCGATCCCGGTGGCATTATACCCTCTTTAGTTTCCAAGTCCGTAAACCATTTTTGTTTACAACCTTGCGAACTCTAAATTTTCCACCCTTGGTTAAAATGTCAACAATATCCGCCATCATACGCTTCTCAGCATCATCATGTGCAGTAAAACTAATCATGTTCCGCTCATATTTGCGATATGTACTTCTGGCGGTTAATGCTAATGCAATTGCACCGGTGATAACCGCTGGGTTAGTTTTGTACAATTCTTTAGCTTTAGATGCACCAGTTGATATTGCACCTTCATTCAGCGCATCATCTGCAGCGGAAATAATGTCTAACTCGTCACCAATAATATAATCTTTTAAGTTCATACCTATATTTATCATTTGTTAAACAATTCTAAAATATCAACTTTATCTTGTGCCGCTTGAATTTTAACAGCCTGAACCTCTAATTCAAGATTGGGAATAGTGGAAGTGTTTTGGTAATACATCACACCTATTAATATCAGAATCACCAACATTCGCCAATCTGGATTGCCTGGTAATTTATCTAACATTGTTCTCAATCCAAAGAACCATTTTAACGCGCTTACCGTTTTCTGCGCACTTAACAACCCTTTAATGATAGCAATCAACCCAGTCATCGTGCTGATAATGCCGCAATTTTATCTTTCATTCTGCGCATTTCCCGTTTCATCGATTGGATTTGTTTAGCCTGATCCCGAATGATTTTATCATGCTGTAATAAAATGGCCAGTTCTTTCTTTGTGAATTCTGTAGTTTTCATTTTTTACCTTTAGTGATTGTGCCATGGTTTATCTTCTTGGCGGTGCGCAGTGCAGAATTATGAAATACTCGTCTTTTGTGACAATTGATGCATTTTGATTGTACCCGTGTCCTCATTCTTCTTCGCATTTTTAATTCCTCGTTAAGTTAACACCTTTACTAATTATCCAAACAATTTAAAATGTCCATATTTCGTTGCAATGTGTTTAATGGCAACAGTTCATCTAATGTACTTATCAACCGGTATTTACCATATATTGTTCTGAAATTCTCAGCAGCATAACAATCGGCGGCATGTTCAATCTTAGCAATCTCACCATCCTGGTACCACCTATATGTAATCTCTAATTCATTCAATACATGGTGGCCACATTCATGAAGCAAGATGAATCTCACTGCATCGTTGCTATAATTTTGAACAATATCCGTATCAATTGTGATGAATTTCTGATTGTTTGTAGTAAACGCCTCACCGTATCGTTCCACTTGCTTGACAATAATAGGTATCCGTTTGCCAAAAATATCACCACACACAAAATCATCCACTACACCCGCGTGTGCGAGGTTAATCATAAAGATCAATAATAAGTATTTCATAATATTTAACTATTGAAATACTTATTTAGGTTAATCAGTTTCCCCATCAATTATGTCAATATCCACACTCAAAATCATGTCTTTGACACGTTCTAATAATAATTCATCTGAACAAATATCACCATCCATATTGGTGATAGAAGTGGCAGCGTTGATGGTATATCGTTCACTAGTTGTTAATTCACTTGTAAGGTCATCATCAAAACTCTCAAATGAATTAATTTCTACTGATAATTGATCATCGGTAAGCCGTAATGCAGCAGACATGTTACCTAGATCACGGAGATATAGCATCACCCGGATCAAGGATATTATGTCGGAATCTTGTATCAAATGTGGATTGTCCTTTTGCGCGGCTTCATCCGCCTCACATTCTTCAGTAAATTTATCCATCTTAAATTGAAATAATGATACTACCTTATCATCTGTTTTATCATCCATAACGTTACCCAAGTAATAATTCAGCGCCATCCTTGTCAACCTTGACGATAGTGGCATCTGCTTTATCAGTTTCAGTTAACTGGTTCAACGCATGTGTAGCTTCACGTTCTGATAAAAATCCTATACTGGCAATCATACCATTTACTTTCAAAGCATAGAATTCTTCGTATCTTGGTGACTCTAGTGGTGTTGTAATCTCATCCATGGTTAATCTCCTTATTATGGTGTTATATCGCCATTCTCATCACGTTTAATATCTTCGTATGGTGCGGCAACTGTTCGATAAAATTCTTGTGTCACACAACCTAACATCCCTATTGCATCGTTTATCTCTGAGTATTTATTGCCATAACATTTACGTAACAATCTGGTAATGGTGTAATTTAAACATGCTTCCAAATTTACAGCCTCATCATCCAGCATCATGCCTACCATGGTACGATGCAACTCCTCAATAATAGGATCTAGTGGTAATCGTGTTTCTTTATTAATATAGGGCATATATCTCCTTAATTTTCAGATTTATCTTGTATTCCATCACCATGTTTGATCTTTGGTGTAAACCAGGGCGATGGAAATAGGTGTTTCTTGAGTTCATCTTTATCCGGCACCGCATGGTGTAAATGTTTTCCATCTTCATCTGATAACCATAATAAATGTGGCCACACAATGAACCCGCTTTTATTACTTCGGCACCATCGCACAACCAGATATCCACCATCGGATGCAAATTTATTAATTGCCCAACGCAGGCAATTTGTTCGACCTCTGCGAAATGGTGCAATGAACATCCACACAAAACACCATGCAACGCCCCACAAAACCAGTTTGATAAACTGGATCATGTTTTTGACCCATGAAATTGCTTCGACAATGTACCAAAAACACCACCAGTTGACGCTATTTCGTTGTTTGAACGCTCATGGTGTGTATCTGTTTGAATAGGCGGTGGCATGGTTACATCTTGAATAGGAATCTCTACGGTAGGACTGCAATCCTCATTATCATCATGCCATTGTGTGTAATGTTCTTGTGCTAGCCCTGCAATTGTATAAGGATCCAAACCCGTAACATCCAGGTCATCATCTACGGTCATTTTGGTATCAGATAATACCCTAGCTAGGATCAACCCTTTATTTAAACCTACAAATTCCTCAAGCGCCACATCTGTACCATCATCAAATGTATAAAAATATTCATTAGATATAACTGGATGCAGGCTGTCCAGTGTTTGTATTGCATGCGCTGATGCTGCATTTAGCTCAAGAATTGTGCCATCAATATGTAATTGGTATTCCATAACCGATTCACCATCAAACATTGTGCGGCTTTCAAATAACATTATAAATGGATCAATTGATAAAACATCCCGGCGTAGAACACTACCGGTAGTCATATCTTTTGTGAAGTGGTTGAAGTCTTCCTCGCTAACGAGGAATGTATCATTTTCGAGCATATTGTTACCTTAATGGTTTTAAACAGTAAGGATAGTTTATCACAAATTAATGTGATCTAACAACTATTTTACAATAAGATCATCTCCAGTATTACCAGACTTAGTGGTAACGTGGAATTTACTAGGTTCTTTTTGCATGATGGTAACACCAATCAACTCATCCTTGGCATTAACAGCCAGAACAAAGTTTAGATCATTGCTGAAATCACGAAGAACGGCCTTATACCCATCTTTTTTCTTAGCAGATATTAAACGCTTCTTGTACTTCTTCTTCAATTTGTTAAATGAAGCTGTTATCTCGGCAATGGTCACCTTCTTTTCACGGCCAAGTAACCGCTCAACAAAATGACGACTGAACTCAACATCTAAACCTAATGGCCTAAACATTGCATCTAATTGACGTTCTAACTCGATTACTTCGGGTGTTCCAACTAATTCACGTAACAACATGTTAATAATCCTTTATATAATTGATACTGTTATTTATCAGAATTAAAAAACCCGGCGGGTGCCGGGTTCTATGTTAAGTAATTGTGAGACTGATGTTGACAATAAATGCCCACACCAGTAAACCAATGTGTAATAAACCTGCACCTACTACCTTAATCATTTGAAACCTCTCATTATTAATTCCTCAGCAAATGTGTATTTGTCACTAAGTATATTCTGCATGCTATACCGCGACCTATCCGCTTTTAATCGATATAAACAACGATCACCATTCCATAGTATGCGCTGAATTATGATAGGCATATAGGCATCATCAAACATACCATTACGTGGCAACCTACAGCCTTTGACTATGCTGTTACGATGCCGCTTGCGTAGATATAAGCTTGTGCGTTTTCGTGTGAATCTTCGAACTTGGAACATTGTTGGTATTAAATGCCCTTTCATATTATGCCTCTAAGAAAAATGTTTTTGTAGGTGTGTCACCATCATAGTTAAACAAGGTAACTAACCCATCATTATCCACAGTTTTTACAACTTTACCATTTTCGAAAATATTAGTGGTACCTTGAACCATCATGGTAAAACTAGGCTTATAGGTTTCCAGATATTCTTTGCTGATTTCCATCATGTGTGACTCTTATTGTTGTTAGTGTTTTTCTAGTATACCGATGTTGGTAAATATTGATGTGATCTGTGTCACTATTATCTATGACAACATTTACACATTGACCGTTCAGTAAAGACTACCCTACCTGGAAGATTATACACGGCACAGCGTAAACGACACACCATACATTTTAAGATTTTCATTGTACTACCTCATGTTGTTAGTTATATTGTATTTAGCTAATATTAGCACAATATTATATTTAAAGTCAATAAAAAAGGCCATCCGAAGATGGCATTTATTCGCGGGTAATCACTCCCGCTCATATACCTTGCGGTACGTTTGTAGGTAACGAGCCTACACAGAGAAAACTAAACTATTATACCAGTTCTCTGTCTGGTACTGCAACTATCTTCCAGAAAGATAGCTGATAATATGTGTTGGAAGCTCAAGCAATCTTCCAAAAAATGATGGGCTAACACCGGTTATCACAACTTGACGATTGTGTAATGATAAATTATCCATAAACGCAGCATATGGTACCATATGTTCGTAAAAATCTTTCAACTCATCTACTGACACTTGCTGCATTACTAATTTGTCTTGGTCAATCATGTTTGTACCTGTTGTTTGTTAATGTTTAACTATAATATCACTATTAAAGAATAATGATACAACCTATATCACATTTTAAATAGGTCATCTAATGAAATTTTAGTTTTAAGCTTGGCATTTCGTGCTTCCCTATCACGTTTAGCATCTTCTAACGCTTGCATCATTTCGTTAGTTGACTTCTTTTCTTTTGGTTGCGCATTATCCTTAACCTCATCCAGAAGCTTTTGCTGTTCTTTTTTAGATCGACTTGATGATATTCTACGATCCAAATTGGATAAACTTTTTACAACGAAACCACGATAATCAACCATCATGGTTTCGCCAAATTTATCAACACTCATGGTTACCCGATCTGGTTAAGATTTAGGCTAATAAACTCAATCTTAACGGTGCCATTATCTACCAATTCATAATCAGGGTTAACAAATTCATCTTCCACCATTCTAGTAACCACATCCAACCCCTCACTCATATCAATACTTCTAATGTTATGTATGGTTGAAATTGTTCTACCATCAGCGGTTGGTCGGCTTACACGGAATCTAAATACTTTCATGATTATTCTACCACCATTCTGATAAATGAGATGGACACATCTTTATCATCAGTAGCAAAGGTTTCATTTACATACGCAGCGGTATCTTTTAATGCAAGATCAAAACTATCTTGTTCAGCTTGATACCTGGCTTCTTCCACATCACCATCAATTGTTATGTTAAATTCAAAAATCATACCTTGTATTCCTCTTTAATTTCATAAACTACAAAACTGTAGTCATAATTATTCAGATCATCGGCACTATGCCGCTCGCGTTTAACTTCATTCCATTCTGATAGATCGAATTCAGGAAAATAAGCATCTCCGTTAAATTCCATATCTATCTCAGTAAGGTAAATCCTGTTTACCAAATACAACGTTTGCCTATACAACTCAGCGCCACCGATGATGAATGATTCTTTATCTTTCGGTAGCATTGTTATCATATCATCAATACTATTTGCAATCTCCGCACCATCAGCGTTGTAATTTGTATCCCTTGTCAGGATAATATGCCTACGCTTCATCAGGATGCCAGGAATTGATTCCCAAGTCTTTCTACCCATCACGATAGTTTTGTTCAAAGTGATAGCCTTAAAATACCGTAAATCAGCAGGTAGATTCCAAGGCATTTGTCCATTAGAACCAATAACCCGGTTCGTTCCCATTGCGGCTGATATTGATAGCATCATTTAGTTGTTCCCATGTATTTTAATGTGAATCCATTCCGTTCGGCTAAGTCTGAGCTATATTGATCGTAATCGACAAATGTACCTCTCTGGTCACGCAATACCCATCGTTTTGATATCTGGTTAAAGTTTGGTGATGCACCAGTTTCACGTTGCATCCTGTAACCTTCAATTGATCGGTATACTGTGTTACATTCAATTTCAATTAACTCTTTCATTTTTATCCCATATTTACAAGGTCTAAATAATTGCGATTTGCAATTTCAAACCTTAGTTTATCTAGGTCTAATATTGTACCATCATTATCAGTTAATTGCCAATCATTATGATGAATTGATCCATCTATCCGCTTCAGAGTGTAACCATCATTTGAACGATAAGTGTGGTTACGATCACATTCTATCATAGTCTTCATTTTACATCACCACTTGAAAGATCACTGAATGTTTCGAAAGCCTTACTTGCGGCTTCAGCCATGGCTGTTAGGATACTGATTAGAATTCTTGTCATTTTATTCACCTTAATTGTTATAGTTTTTGGTACTGACAAAGCCTGCTCAATGGCAGGCTTTGTGGTTATGTAAAGGCATCCTTGCCTATGGTGAAGATTACTTCTTGAAGCGGCGGGCTGCGCCGAAGAGTCCTAGTAGTGCCAAGCCGAAGCCCATGCTGCCTGATCCACCTTCGCGGCCTTGGTTGATTGGTGCTTCGCCTCGGTCTTTTGCTTCGTCAACCGTGTTTCCAAGTTCATTCAGTGCATCAACATCTTCCTGCACTACTTCGTTGTCAGTGATGCCGTCATTATCAACATCAGTGTCGATTGCGTCAGGTGTTCCGTCACTATCCTGGTCGATTGCGTCTGCTACACCATCATCATCAATGTCAAGATTAGGTATGGCGGTGCTATCGCCGCAAATAAAGCTGTAATCTTCGCCTACAGTGTTTCGCATGATAGAGCCGGTTGCATCATCTGTAGTCAATACTTCGATTGTGCCGATGGTAACCAATTCACTTACGTAGCTGAAGTTCCAGTTAACGCTTGTTGTAAATTCTACCGCATGAGGCGCATCTTCAAATTTACCAGTTGCCTCGGTGATTGGTGAGCTAGGCATAGTCCAGATGTTATTCAGGTCGCCAAGGCTCATTGCTGCATAACCGGTGCTAGGTAGCAAGAGATAATCCTTAGTAGCTGGTGCATTTTCGCCGCCGAATTCGAATTTTACTTGGTAATTCTCAAGTTGTCCTGAAGCGCCAGGTACCTCTGTCCGCATATCCAAGGTAATTCCCATTGATTGTGCGTTATGTGCCTGGCCCTGGTCAAATGCTGTGTCATAACCCATGGTTCCGTATCCCATGATTACTTTTTCAGTTGAA
>JAVCKZ010134775.1:0-10000 GCA_034780755.1 Lepetodrilus elevatus
CAGACATATTGAATAACTAAAGCATGATATGCATTTTCAATATGTCTGCCGTCTTTCGACAACCGTTGTTTAGGTTACACGACGTTGCAAGTTTCCTAAATTAATGAAGTGTATGGGCGTACCGACCACTGCACTTTACCCTAAACACCGTCTTCAATATTCTACAAGACGCTGCATGCTCATATCACTCGAACAAAACCCAGCGTCTAATTTCGCGATATCTGACATGTGCAACAAGAAAGGTCAAACGTGCTGTTCAATAAATTTGCTTTACAAACCAAGCATTCGATCCCCTATGCCCGGATTCTGTCCCTCACGGAACATGGTGAAGTTGATAGGTGAA
Organism: Lepetodrilus elevatus; assembly: GCA_034780755.1. Lineage (NCBI taxonomy): Eukaryota > Metazoa > Mollusca > Gastropoda > Lepetellida > Lepetodrilidae > Lepetodrilus > Lepetodrilus elevatus. Next base: position 344 of record JAVCKZ010134775.1, read on the forward strand.
GAACAAGTTCTACCAGAATTCGGGCAATATTGCCAGGCTTCGGTGAACCGCGAGGTGGCGCTCGAGAAACTTAATAAACCTTGATGCCACAAGTAATTCCGGTGGCGGTCCCTGGACAAGTCTATCAATATTGCTTCTGTCAGTGGGGGCGCTGCGCCTTATGTCACGCATGTAGACCGAGACCCACTCGTTGTCCCGAGTCCAGATTGCATTATACGCCGTCATTGAACACGGGGAATCACAAACCTTATTCGAATGGTTGAATATAATTGAATGCTGTCAATCACGTGTGCGCGTGTGCGTCCGTCATATCGAGATCAAGTGGCACGCTAAAAAGTTTATTTAATTTGAGAGTTGTGCCCCTTTTGGAATACTCCTCTTCAATGATACTTGAGCGCTGCACAGAGAACTGCGTTTCTATGTCATGGTACATGCCATTCAGATCATCTGAGCGACATCCGCGGACAAGCGCTCGGACCCAAGCGGAAGGTTTCCATTATGACGGAAATGAGCGAGAAGCTGTACGGAAATCGTCGAAGATGGCTTGAATTAGTTTATCAATTTTTACAAATAAATATAAATATTTTCGGCGTCATGTATTGAAATAGTATACATATAATAGTGAACTCTCATCAGAAATGGGATAGAATTATATTTTTAAAATAAATCAAATTACCACCTATTAAAACAAGATACAACTGTTTATCAGCTGTTTATGCTGTGATTAGTATAGCGCGTACTGAACATTTGCCATGTAGGAATAGCACAGCTATGTCGAGGTGTCACAAAGTTTGCTGCGATTGGGTACATACAGCTATTTAAACGATAGGAAGTTTCAACATTATAATATGTCCATACATGTACTTATTGATAAACTCTAATACTTTAGTAGTAAACAAATACGTTTATTTCTCTCCCGTAGGTTATCGTCGTTGTCTGTTTTGCAAGTAAGTCGTTTCTTTTAATTATCCCACAGCACGTTTGCATTAAACACAGATACAATCGTTACGATTCATTGCTGCATATTTCCTTGTAAATTGTCACGAATGGTTAGCATCACGTTAGTATTGAGTACGAAGATGAGATGCATGGCAACGACTATGCATATTCCCTAAATGCCTTATTATCACATACATATATATAGCATCGCACGGATTACATATTTGTTGTAGTTATCGATACTATAAATATTTGCCAATTGCCTTTAGAGAAACCATATCAGAATTACCTCCACTCGCACATAATTAACATATAACTTCCTCCCTGAATATCATGTCGAATATCATGTCGAATTAATAGGTTGACCGAGCAGAGCGGAATCCCGAGTTCATATGACATGCATTTCTGACTCGCAATAACAAACCAATATGCTTCGAGCATTCATCAAGCATGTGACTCTTGACTTCTTCATCAACCAGCCTTCAGATGGCCGCCGTTATCCCACGGGACCGAGCCAGGGACGTCAAAGCCCGCTGAAATGAGATTATCGTTGATCGCGGGTCTCAAACTGCCGCGCACGATATTTAGTTTATCCATTTAGAGGAGACTGCCATGACGTTTAGTTAGATGGTTCATTCGGAATTGATTTGATGAGGGAAGTGTCTGGGAGTAGGAGTACACGCAGGTTTAGCGCTCGTTGTGGTTGTTTGTGTCAAGTAATCACGCTATTTATTCTGCCTTATGAATTCAGTTATCTATTTATGAATGTGTGAATCATTTATCTCTGATTTATCGTTATTCGCAGATACGTGTGCGGGCCACAGTACAGGCACGTATGCATGAAGATTTACGTACATATATATACGTATCATGTCTGTGTTGCATTGATGTCGTCTGGCGTGTGTGGGTGTGTAGGTGCTCGCGTGTGTGTGTTTGGGGCTGTGTGCGTGTGTGTTTATCCCACTCTCTCTCGCTCGCTCGCTTACTCCCTCTCTGTATATGTATCTCTATGTGTATACATCTCCCTCTCTCCCTCGCTCTCTGTCCCTGTATATCTCTATCTCTGTCTCCCTTTCTCTCCCTCGCTCGCACTCTCTCCCTCCCTCGCTCGCGCGCTCTCTCTCCCTCGCTCTCATCCCTGTCTCTGTCTCCCTCTTTATAGCTCTCTCCCTCTCTCTCTCTCTCTCTCTCTCTCTCTCTCTCTGTATCTCTCTGTCTCTGTCTCCCTCGCGCTCTTTCTCTCCTTCTCCGTGCTCGAGGATGGACACAGTGGACTTCACCAGCAGGAGCCGATACAACCAGATACAACCCACACACAGGACAGTTCACAATCATCTGTTCACGCCACGCCCCTGTTCAATATCAACGGTCAAGCTATCGACGGACACTTCATTTCGACAGCCCTCGTGTCATGCGCCAATAAGCCAGACTGACAACATTTCCAACAGAGCGAGGGAAATTATTTGGGATTTCTTGATCACCCTCCCGCCATGTCAAAGGTCGATGTTCGCTGTCAAGACATTGCGGTGCCTGGCGTTTCTACGACGGCAGATGTCCGCCTACGTCAAGACTACTACGACGACCACGACTTCTACGACGTGCAGGTATGGACACTGAGTCATGAAGTTAAAGTTTCAATGAACCGTGTCGGGACCATTGCGATTCCGTATAATATATTTTTTACTAATCCATACGAGAACGGTGTCACAGCAAAACCTGTTAGGTGTCCTGCTCCAGGATCCTAACAGAATCAGACAGGATCCTAACAGAATCAGACAGGATCCTAACAGAATCAGACAGGATCCTAACATAATCAGACAGGATCCTAACATAATCAGACAGGATCCTAACAGAATCAGACAGGATCCTAACATAATCAGACAGGATCCTGGCAGGACACATACATCGGGTGTCCTGGTTTATCGTTGAGCATCAACGTTAGATATCTTGGAACCTAATAGGACACCTTGTTGTCTATGCTTTCTAAGGACAGATCGTCATCTAAGCAAGCAATAAGGTGCTATGTATTACCCCCGGTCCTTCTCAACTCCCTTGGGAGTATATAACTCAATCTTCCGTTCCCAGTGCTAAACTACTATAATAACCTTGACATGAACCATCTCATCATACCGCGCGGGTACCCATTCACCGCTGGATGAATAGAAACATATACATTCATATGACGAAGAGAGCGTCGATCGCAATCTACGACTCGACGCCTCCCCGATGTTTCATTTGGAGGAGAGAAAAACAAATAAAAGAACGAGTGACCCTTAGAACATTGCAAGGAAGACAGTGAATAAGCATCGCAATCTTCTGTAATTGTATTAATCGCCCGGTCAGACGGGCAGCACTGCGAACTAACCGGCTGTGCCGTGGTAAACGTTCTTCATCGTCTTCAGCCCTGGCGCTTCATCCACCGCCTTGTAATCGCTGAGTTACTCTGAACAAAAGATTGCAAGACTTGGGAAAGGAAATTAGTTTCTCGTAATATGCCTACGCCGGCCAAGGGAAGGTTGATAAACGGACACAAGTTGCATTGATTGGCTGTAAATGGAAAATCCATGCTTCGTCCTTATATAGGTCTTTCAGCAAGTGTCTCTTCTGTCGGGGAGACATCAATGAGACTGCCGTCGGAGCGCCATCAACGAGGCTGTTGCCGATCACTCACACTCTGTTGGAACGCTGCCGGTAAATAACCAGAGATATTCGGTCGAAGTGCATGATCCCACGTTGTCGGTAGGATGCCCTCGGGTGCAAACCCCCCCCATCCACCCACCACCACATACACACTTCAACCTCTCCTGCCTCAATGAATCCCCACCCACCCTCGCTCCTCATCACAGTTCCCATGATCACATGTCCCTGGAGGGGGGGGGGTGAGGAGGAAGGAGGTAGGGGGGAGGCTATTTCATCAAGTTCTGAAAATCGACCCGCGCACATATCCAGACCAGCGGAAACTTTGCACAGTTCTTCAAATGACTAAATATTGGCACATGTCTACTTACACGTCATCCCCGGGGAGGAATGCGCTTTGACGTAACAGTTTTTGGAGGGGCTTGTGATGCTGTGTAATCTTATTGCGACACGCACGCGACTAGATGGACGAGATGGACGTCACATATACGACATAGGACTCCTAGGAAGCGGTAGTAGTACACAGACTCATCTCTCTGGGCGCGGAGTGCCGTGACATAGCCGCGACCCGGGATGCCTGTGTTTTTCTTCAGTAGATAATTGTGTGTATCCCTCCGCCATGGTGTATCCCTCCGCCATTCAAACTCCGCAGCTCTTCACTCCTGTACTTCAATATGTAACTTTGAAAATAATGACGATGCGTGGAGCTCTTGAATTGCACGCGTCGTTTACCCGATCAATGAAACATAATATTGTTTTAAAGGTTACTTTCCGGCGTTGATAGATAGCGGTGGCGCTGCAGTAAGTAATGACGCCGCGAATATTAGTCATTAAAGGTCTTGCGCCTCAGACGATGACGTACATTTCTGTTTACTCAATACCCATATGGTCGTTAGCAGTGTTATGTCACCAAAAGCCTCTGGATTGTGTTTTATTTCTCCAAGTTCTATATGTTTACTTGTTTGGCTTGCAATTCACGCACGGCTAGGTATAGTATGTGTTTATTTGTTGTACTAATATTCTATCTTCTCTATTTCTCAAAGTATGCCCTCTATGTTATCATTTTAGATTGTTGTTTTTATTATTCAGGTTCGGATGTCATCGACAAGTACGTTAATCTGTATTTAGTTTTTAGTCTTATCGCAATAAGACTGTACTAGTATTTTATTGTATTTATGAAGTTTAATAAAGTTATTCGATGGGTATGGAACACGGGATACCTCTGCAAGTCTAATATGTACTCTAAATACACAGCGGCTAAGAATCTGTATTCTGGAACTCGGAAAACTGAACTTTCATTACTGAAATATTATTTCTATATTATAAAAGTACTAATTCACGTAGCAGGACATCATCGTTATTAAGGCAAAGCTAGCTAACGTAAGCTGGCATAGGAAGTAGACTCTACCAGTGTAGCAATACCACAGAAAGTCTCCACGGACACTCACTTAATGATGAAGAAACACAACCCCGTAAACAAATCACAAACTGACATTAATTATACACAGTTGATCAAGTATACGCTAATTGACCACTGGCAAATAGTCACGTGATCATGCATGTATTTTATGGACATACAGTAATACAGCTAATGAGAAAATATACATCCTAGAAGACTACATTAATGGACTGTCACTATCACTTGCTGTATTCGATTCACGACTCGATCAACCCTAGGGTGACACTCGAGTAATGAAATTACCAGAACGCCTCGTGTTTCACCCGAGAGATGTCAGGGGAGGTCATGACATGTGTATACTTTCCAGTATTCGTCTGTGTTAATATGTTGACAATATATTCTGGGTGAGAAAGTCCGGTAGTTCAATCGAAGACTAAGTCAATTTAATGTTCTACATATTGGTTAACCGGCGTTTACTCCTCTTCTCCGTGACCAGCACTCAAGACCCTAGAATCGTGAATCGAATACAGCCACTATGTCGACCTAAAGGTGTTAATGATTGTATGCGGATTACATCAAGTAGACTCGCATCCCATCATTGCGATATGACATTTGAATAGCTTACTGACCTACAAGCCCATTGCCGTGCTAATCTATATGCGTCCAAAATGTCTGCTTTCACGGCTGTTTACGACATCGAAATGGCCACTTTAATCAGAAAATGGAAGGCGAGTCCCATATGCGTATACTCCTGACTGCATCGATGTGAGGAGCTTCCGCAGATGCTATCTGAGTGTTTATGTCCGACGCATGCTCATACCACTCTGCGATATCCTTCTAGTAATTGAACATTTAGAAGACTAATGTGATGGTTATAAGCGATCGCCATGGTATGAGGAAAGCAGGCATTGATCTGTGACCGTTTTCACCAGCACTGGGCATTTATCTCCCACAATGAAGTAGCGACAATATGGTACTGGAGTAATGGCAACAGCCATCCAATCTAGTGGAATGTCCTAGCGAGTCTGTGCCACAGAGTGCACATCCAGCTAATGTGATGGTATTGTAAAATGCATCAATATAATACAATACGTAAATGCATATAGGAATCAAGACACAACGTTCTAGGAGCAATGCGCAGCTTCTCTACCATCAGATACTATACCACCAGAGCAAGATTGGTGTGCATATATTGGTATCAAAGTCACATTTTGTATCTGATATGATGAAGTAAAATAAGAGTTATTTGGAGTTTAGATTAGGAGTTGGAAGACAACGTGTAAACTAAGTGAGTAACTCTGGTCTTCGCCGGTGTTGAAGTGGTGTGGATAGTGTTAGGTTATGTGACTGGTAAAGTGGGTGGATAAAGATGGTGTCGGGGTAGGTTGGGTGGAATCAAAACGATGTTAATGTCGAAATGTTGAAGGACGGTTACTTTCAACTATTTATCAAAGGACTTGTCGATCCTGGGATTCGAACCCGAGTTGCTGGATTGCTAGGTCCAACGCTCTGCCGAATGAGCCAAAGACCAGTAGGAGCATATTATATCACTGCTAAATATTGAGCATGTCTGATGCATTTAAATGTACATGTATTAGACTCGCCCTGTGATGTTAATGATGCTGTCGTCTTCTGAAATTCGCACCTTATACGGAATCACAGGTCGGTTCCTTAACTCAGGGTGGTGGAGAATAAAGATGACTTGACTTGAGTACGGATGAACTACTAGAATCCGTAACCTTGACTTGACCTCATTGTCGAGCAGTCCACATCCGCGCTTCACGAAAGGGTCCTACTGTAGTCCGGAAGTAAATCACAGCTCATATCATGTCGCTAAACCTCCACATCCGCCCGAACTACCGCTACGACCCCTTCGTGAAGCGCAGTCCCGTCTCTGTCAGTCAGTTACATCTATACACCACCCTCAGACAAACTCCCGTTACTTGAGACTAGAACAAAGAGAAAGACGACCTGTTGACCAGTTCCTCCACGAGTGTCCTTGAGGCGGGACAATATTTACCCAACAATGACAACAGGTCTGTAGTGGAATCCCAAACCTGCAAACAATTGCCGCGCACCCAGCAAAAGCACGCGCCGGGACAACTTCTTTCTTTGCTGTTAAGACGTGAATGAGGACCAGAAGTGATGGAGGATGCGAGTGAGGACGGGAGGGACACACGAAGAGGGCCTCTGATGAGGGACTCGGATTAATCTTCTGGGAGTACGTCCCGGTCACGTTTGCCCCTCCTCAGCATCGATCCCCCGCTCATTCTTCTCGTCTCCGGATGGTAGTTGAAAAGTTACTCCTATCCTCTACCTCCCGAACATGCAGCTCAGCATTAGCGAGATCAATCTCCTTATTGTTCGTGTTTGGCGAAGACGCCACGATAGGCGTTAATAAGTGTCTCAACAGACAGCTACCCCTGTAGAGATCGTGTCGGCATCACTGGCCCTGCATCACACCAGATCGTGCCGAGTTTCTTCCAGCAACACACCGGCGGTCCGGAGGAAAGTCGGAGACCATCTCGCTGGCACGTCCAAGATGCCGGGTGTTTGTTCGACAGATACCTCACACGTAATCACAGCGAGGCAATGATGGATTTGATTACCCGCGAGTCAATAAATGCGCCGTTAACTATCGGGCCAAAGATATATGGGCACACAACTCCAAACCCAAGTGTCTGCATGTAACAGAGGACTGGTAGTTTTGATTTATGTCAGATCTTGCTGGAGACAGCCATGTAATGAGATCCACTAATACAACGTATACGATGTCGAGCGTCGTGCAATGTTATGTTATTTTTCAATTAACGTAACGCTGTATTTCATATTTAAAAGGTATGTCCATTGTCCAGTGGGAAGGCTGTTTCTTATACTCCCAACTCGCCATGAATTGATGCTGTAACTCACATGTAAAGTAATGCTCTTCGTGTAAATCAATAGAAGGTCGTAAAGCTGGAAATTCTTCCATTAAATAAACGTAATAGTGTGTCTCTTCTCTAATGATATAACGTTCGCAAGATACACACTCACGCATAGACGAATTTACAATTTATATCGTAATTTGATGAATTTAATAACTTCCGATTTGTATGGTAATTTGTAGAAATACTGTGGACAATATAAAGCATGCGCATGCATGCCAGGTCCAAGAACACATTCAATTCCTAGAATCGCCTCCCTTCCACCCTCCCCACTCCCAGGCCCGCTCAAACCTCCCCCATCCCATCCTCATCAACCCACCCCCAGTCTCCAGCTCCTCCACCACAGACCTTTCACCGCCCCGTCACTACGACCTCTACGCGCTGTGTGATCTCAAGTAAATGCGATGCATTACGTTTATCTACCTAAAGACAGCCTTTATGTCATGGAGTTAATACCTGTAATCCACATCCGGGTTCCATTCCGGCGGGCATGCCTGGACGGACCTAGACGAGGTAAATGTAGCCCTGGGATACGCACCTCCCCCCCATCATTCCCCCATCTACCTCCCCCACCCCCCACCCCACACATTCCCTCTCCCATCCCCACCCATCACTGAATCGCCCATCCAGTCTGTCTAGCCTCATCATGTCCTCCAATACAGACTCGTCTTGTCTCTTTCTGGTTGGTAATTGCGTCATCGAATCCTGTTGTCCTCAATGGATCACCATCGATTTCATTTCCCTACACGGGAACTAAATAGGTAGATAATGCATCCCGGCTTAATTACATGCTCGGTATTGGAAATACAGGAGACGGTCTCGGGCATAAATCGTGAGTGCCGTTGATTGTCCGGCGTTTGGTTCGATTTGAATTGGATGTAATGCGACTTCTGTTTCAATTTGGCTGTTTTATTGTACAGTTTCGATGCGTTCGTGTATAAGTAAAAGAAGCATATAATTAATGACACAGACGTGTTAATAGTCAGGACACGTGATGACTATGACTACTCTCTGGGGGGAGATGGACGGTACTTACTTCCGGTTCAAGGTTCGATAAATAAACGTTGTGGTCGACGATGCGTGAGTTAGTGACGTAGTTAGCGGTGTGATGCTTCACGCTGCTGGTAGCAATGACTCAGCGAATTGCCAGATACGAGGAGAACAGGAGGGCTAGACACAGTTATAAAGTAACGGTGTGACCGACGACCCTCCAATGGCCCACGCTAATGCTGGACAAGCTGTACGTGCTCACCGTATGGTAGGCATAGTCCAACCACCTGGCCCCGAGATTACGAAACGTTTCTGAGTACGATTTCATACTCAACTCAGAATTTTGTTCATAACACGTCATGTGACATCATAACCTGAGTACGTTTTTGTGCTCAGGCTATACATTTTCAAAAAATGTCAAAATCATTAAAAATCGTAATCTCGAGCCCTGTGATTTGATCAAAACTAAGGTCGGGATATATGACTAGGAACTGTTTGGATGACTCTTCTCGTTGTGTTTTGGTTTGAGTTTTGTGTGGCGGGTGATAGCGCAATGATAGCACGCTGGACTTCGGAGACAAAGGTCATGGGTTTAAATCCTGTCCCAAGAGACCGACATCAATGTTCGCAAGAGTTGCTGTTCTGTGTTGCGATCATGGTAATGTGCTGTCTGTACCGTGGCGATTACATTCAGTTATCATCCTTGGTCTGACGTTGTTCGCAGGTGTAATGCAGCAGTCGGTGCTACGGGTGTTGTGGGTTTCCCCC
>JAVCKZ010134775.1:12500-21582 GCA_034780755.1 Lepetodrilus elevatus
TATTAGTAGTGATAGTAGTAGTAGTAGCAGTAGTAGTCGTAGTAGTAATAGTAGTCGTAGTAGTAATAGTAGTAGTAGTAGTAGTAGTAGTAGTAGTAGTAGTAGTAGTAGTAGTAGTAGTAATAATAGTAGGAAATTGAGATTTTACAATATTTTCATCGGGTTTTACTGGAACTGTAAACTGCATTGATATGTTATCTATTATACAGCTGTGAACAGATATATGGAGGTACAAAAGCGTTACTATGTATGCTAAGTGCATGTACCTTACATTTTAAACTTCAATTCGGTTCAAAATGACAACTTAATCTGTATATAGTATGTAAGAGTTTAACAAATCTATAGATAGTTTAAACGATTATTGAGTTGAGGTACTAGAAGTGTATACATGTATGGCATAGACACAGACCACTCTCACAGCAGGGACCACTTATATCCATCACTAATGTCTTATGTATTATCAATATTAAGATTAAATTGCTAAATCCTTGACCTATTGTACACTATATATATATCTACAGCCTCGTTGTGAAAATACCATTTCTCTGAGATTTTATTCATTTTGAATCTGTCGGCACCGGTGAATGCATTTCCGGTTTGTAAGCCCCTCCTGATGGCAGGTCATATGGGATAGCGTATGGGAGGGGATATGGGAAGGGATATCGACTCTCATTTAGATTGTATCCCATTCGGAGCTGCCTGCATACGTGCCGGTTGATAAATTAGGGGCCTAAGGAATCTCTTCAGATTCTAACGTGTAGTGATAAGGACAAAATGCCTCGGCTAACTACACAGAGACTTGAAATGGCCATGCTTGCATTAAAGTAGCGTTCTGTGGTCAATGGAACGACGGACATTAAACTCACGTCGGTCCCTCGCGTGAATTGGCGAGAACATGAATCACGGTTTTCAGGCCTCCCGAGGTTCGTCGTGTTTGAAGAAGGAAGTGCGCCTTTAATTGGTGGTGTGCACCTCCGGTACTAAATAAATACACTGCACCTTTAAAAAATACCACACCAAGTACTGTGACGTCACGCTTTCTATGCGAATAATGACATTCAAACGCACGCTTGCTAATCTTGTAATTCGTGAAGTATTTGTATTTAAATCAATACGTTTGTGAGAAATGGAATTTGAACACATATCGAAGATCGTACGTGCTACACGAAATGAATCTAAAAGTGCTGATGTTTGGGTTGAAGACAAATTTAGATTGGAATAATCAGTTGGAACGTGAAACCACTTGATAATCGGATGCATGTCTCTTTCATAGCGAGACATATTCCTTTGAATGGAAGTTTTAAAAACGTTACATTTTCACGTAAAGAAAATGTAAAACACTAAACCCTACAGGCATTCAAGTAGTAAAACATTTTAAAGAGGGTTTATTTAAATGCAATGGACATTGGACATGATAATATGTATTCGCAACGCAGCAATAAACACACAACAGTATAAATAGGTACACACTAATGTTGATTTGTTTTATTGTGTTTTTTATGTTGTTTATTATGTTGTTTATTATGTTGTTTATTATGTTGTTTATTATGTTGTTTATTATGCTATGCTATTCTTGGCTTAGTCTTTCTTTATGGCTTTGGTAACTTAGTACCCTCCAATGGATTAGATGTGATCATTATGGAAGTTTGTATGTCTGCATGCCTACTATTACTTTCATATAGCACATATTGATTTTGTAAAGAAAATTGCTCGTTTGATGTAGATTACAAATGAGATAAAAGGATAAAATACAACTTCCCGGAAAGATTATGTGACCAAGCTTTGATTTATGTGTAAAAGAAATACAAAAAAGAATATTTGCCTTATGGTATTGTATTGTATTGGGGTTCTAAAGTCGCTTTCTAGAATCTTTCACTAATATCACGACTTGTCAGTTTAGGGCAAGAGGAAACCCGCAACATCCGTAGCGCTGAATGTTGCAGTAAACCTGCGAGCACCGGCTGGTACTGACAAGACCAAGGAGATTAGGTGGGTGGGGTGTGTGTATTGAAGCGTCGCATAATCACAAACAGTAATTCAATGAAGCACATGTAAAATGACCACCCGAAATTTGGAACGGAAATACATAGTGTTCTGATACATGCACAGTTGCTTGCACATGCTTGAAAAGTAATCAAAACATTTTCAATTCAAATCGCATTGGAAATAATCCAATTTAATTTCAAATTTGGAATGTAAGTCAGACCTAGGCGGTTCGATGCTGCTAGAGTGCACGGTCTTGGACGATGGTGAGGTTGTCCTGTTCTCAGAACAAATATGATTGCATGTTACAAACTTGTTCGATACCGGCTTGATTTCTAATCGATGTCAATTCGTGTTGAGGCGATAGGGAAAGGTCAGCTGCGACGTCAACGAGCTAGGCGATATAGCGAGTCAACGTCAGTAGAGACGATAGACCTGCCACTTGACTCCGCGGTCTGACAGGCCTGTTCTGCTAGCACCGATCCTCTTCTGCTAGCACCGATCCTGTTCTGCTGGCACCGATCCTGTTCTGCTAGCACAGATCCTGTTCTGCTAGCACCGATCCTCTTCTGCTAGCACCGATCCTGTTCTGCTAGCACCGATCCTGTTCTGCTATCCTGTTCTGGTAACACATATCTTGTAGCTTCCATGAACATCGATACCCGAGCGAGGATTAAGACCAAGTAGGTTTAGGCCAGGTTTTTTAAAAGGATAACTACACTCAGAAAGCTATGCTGAAGTTAATAACTTTATAATTATAGGAACAATGTAGATTGTAGAAGACTAAGAATACTAGATCGTCCATATATATAATACCTCTTGGTGTATATTTCTAGTTTTACTCTATATTGAATTATTCCTATATTTATATTTACTTACAGTTGCATCTGCTTTGAAAGTTAGCAAACTGCATGACACATTGAACCTTATCCTTGCTGAAGACAACTGTAGATGCCATAAAGAGCTATACCTGTGACTAATCCATGAGCGTTACAACAAAACATCCTTGCTTAAATCATCGTATTGTGAGTTGAAGCTTTTCACAGTCCTGAGTATTAGGTTTCGTCTATTTTACGTGTTATGCCTAGTTCGCCCTTCCATACAAACAGCAGCGGTATTAGCTTGACTAAAACATGGCAGTTTATGTATGGCCCATGTAGCAATTTGTCAGTAGCCTATATGTCACGTGCAAAGCTAAGACATATCGCCTGCTTGATCAACTAATCTATGCATTGCCATACATGACCATTAGCTATTGAAGACCAGTCCATGCATACAACATGCATTACTTCTCAGATAGAACCACTACTTGCTAACGTTATTGGTTCCCAGACAATTTATGATTGTTCAATGCTATCAGCTGCCCTGGTTTGTCCGCCATTTGTAATTAAGTGTGAGAATCGCTAACGGCATCCGCTACTTGGGCATGGCCCGAAGCCGTACATCGGCTGTAAGCTGCCCTGTGATTGGTCAATAGTAGATTCAATGTTCTAGCTTATATTGACGGAGGTTACTGTGTCTGTGGTAAGGTGGACATGAAATGAGATGCGACGAAAATCCATGGCGATATGTGTTTAGCTAGAACTATGATCTGGCCTTTATTCCACAGAACAATCGTAGCGCTACGAGGGTCGCAACTCCGGTATGTTAGCATGGAGTTGTTGAGGAGTTACGACTTTCGTAGCGCTACGATTGTTCGCGGAGCTCGCAGGTTTACTGCAACATTCAGCGCTACGGATGTTGTGGGTTTCCTCCTGCACTAAACTGACAAGTAGAGATGTAAGTGAACTAATCTTGAAAGCGACTCTAAACCCCAATTTAAACAAGATGAAACAACTATAAAAAAACAACAACATCACTGACAGTCTGTACGGAACGGCCTAACTCTAACATGATTAGCAATGATGTAGTCTATGACTAAGATTTGAGTTACGACCACCTTAGAGTTACGTCGCTTCGTACAGGAGGGCCCAAACCTGTCGACTATCTCATCGATAGCTCATACCAATAACAAATATGTACGTGAAAAGGGTCGATATACACGTATGCCAGGGGCGTATTTTAGGTCCACTATAGTTACAATGGAACTGAACAGTCAAGAACTGAACACATATAACAATTAGGCGTAGTTCTTACAATTCATATTGTACTAATTACACTTGGCTATTGAGAACGTTTGATCAATACGCATAGCATGTAATGGATCGGAGATCAAACGCACCCAACGCGTATACAGGATATCATGTATGCAAGCATATACACGGGTATGATACAGGTTGACTATGAACTATAAATTAATCAATTAATCTAGGTGTACTATCACGCCATCGTCGGGTAGATTACCAGCTGATTACCTAACTATAGCATTCTTCGTATTAAATAGCCATAATTGAATTCAATAGGTGAATGCACATAATAGTAACTATGAAATAACGACAATCTGTAATCGAAGTAATGCGAGGTACCTAATGCGATTGTGAAACCGAAATAACGCGTTAATAAAATCTAAATAACGAGAGAAAAATTAAATCAAAATAAGAGATAAACAAATCGAAATAACGATATATCAACATGTCTACAGAAGGTATATACTTTATTCATTATACACTTAAAGTATTACATGATTCACAGTGTGATATGCTCTCGGTAGATAGTTAAAGTTTCAAAATAATTATGGTGTTATCTAGTAACTATCTGTGTTAGCTTTTATCTTTGAGATTTAGCAAATGATAATGATGAATGTGTCGGCCTATGAAACCTCGTTGACAAAGACTACTAATCGCAATATATATATATAACCAAGTTGAGATAACTCTTGTTCTGATTTGCACGTGGGCATGGATGCGCACGCAGTTAACGACAGCAGTTGTGTCACCACAGCTACTACACACACAGTTGCACGTGTGACCGCGTACAATCTTGCTTTACAGTGAGTCGGCGATTCAAAGTCTACGACCGTATACATGCCTGCGCTACAAACAAATATTGCTTGGAATTCTAAAGAAATATGACCACTTAAAATCACAAACTATGGGCTATTATATAAACATTACATGTACTTTCTATCAACTATTATAATATATACATGTGAAAATGCAACAAAATTAACGCAGTCATTATTGAAAGATGACCGAGTGAACTGCAGTGAACTTGACCTACATGCACATGCAGTTTAAGATTTTAACCGGATGTGATGTACTCGCACGTCGTAAAAGTAGTTCCAGTTAGCGGTCGCGGTTTGTACGCTACAGGACTTTAGTCAGACATTGTCACGTATTATAAATATTTCGGTGGAGCAATACACTGATATTTTTCTGTGTAAATAGTCTGAACGTTAATATACTTGAGTTTCACAATACCGTACGAATGTCTGTATGGGTAATGATATGCTTATTGGTTAATCAATGTTGTTTTAAGGAAGACGTCGACCACACTATTAGAGCAGCGTAATATTAACCCGGACCTGCACGTGAGGTTTAGTCATCCATCTTGAATACAGGCACTCACCAACCTAGTGACAGATCTTGAAATGACATCACTTTCCATGCATAACATTCCAAGTTGTCGTATCTCCCGACACCTGTCTCATTCGGAATTCTGACGGTGACATTGGTAACCTTCTATTGCACATGTCTAATCTTTCTGCTCATGTCCTGTCAATCACGTTAAGGAGCATAGGTAAGTTATCCTCGATTGGGGCACGTATGGAATTAGTAGGGTTCAGGTAGCATGTATATGGTGCTATGTCAACGCGTCCCGACCGTGTACAATCCTGGGTGATTGAAGTGCGGGACAATGATTCCTCCTCGAACCAAAGAACGTTCTTTACCGAGTAATGTCCTGATCCTCAAGCCGACTGTCTTCACATGCATATTACACTTCTTGCACTCTGCAACTAATCTCCGCGTGAAGTTTTACCTTAAGAATGGGTGTTCGATCCTCTCAGAATAATTAGTGCAGTGTAATTGTGATTTTTTTAAAAAGGTTTATATTATTGAATTAATACACGAGATGAGTAATGCTATATCGCTATGAGCTAGGTTTCGAGCATGGATTTGCCGCAATCAATGTGCATTATTATTTAGACGTTGAGTTTAGACACACAAGTTTGAACACGGGGTACGTTAATAAATGCAATGCCAATGATAATGTGAAGCTACAAATTAGCAATCCACTGAAATGCGCTACCTTATGTAGGCTACTATACCTGACCGTTCAGAATAGATTTAAACCCGAACAATTTAAAGTAGGTATTACTATCTAGGAAAATACTCAGACTGTATGTATCCTACTGTAGAAATAATTCCAAAGCCAAAGTCACGCCGGTAGAGTCACACGCTAACGAAGAGAGATTTAGCCTTCTATACGTAACATACTTACAGTAGGTAAAGCAATATAGAACATTACATGATTGTAAAAAAAAAAAAAAAAAAAAAAATGCGTGTGTTTTCGTGGCATAATAGTGGTGGGGACAGCACGTAAACTAGTGCAAATGTGTTGCTCTGCGCTTCGCACATACACTACTACACCTGGCCCCGAGATTACGAAACTTTCTGAGCACAAAAACGGCTTTTCTTAACTGGTTCTTAATGAATGCGCAGGTATATGAGCTTGCCGCTTATTCTCGTAGTAGTTGTCATTATTAGGAGCCTCATGCTCTCGGAAGTCAGTTTCACAATGAGACTCCCACTATTACTTTCACCCCCTATTACCGGTACGTCGACTTAATTAATAACCACAGCGAAGAATACGAACATCTGTCTACAGGGTACCGTGAGTGCTTCTCTACACCAGTCCGTAGTACCTCGCCGATTTTGAAGCCAAAACAGTTCCAAATTGTCACATTAGAGGCCCCCGTCTCTATATCTTCCGTTATCAGTACGGCGCTGCGCAGAAACACGCGTCGGTTTGAGACTTCGGAGCCCACGTGTGATTAATCCTTGTTTTCCCGGTGCCAGTCGACAATTCATCCGGGTATTTCAGTCGACATGACCATCCTTGTCGTGAGGAAATAAACATCTCCATTTTCCATTTCCGCGTGCAGTGTCCAGGGCTCAGAGAGACGGCTATCTTGGAAATTATGGGATGTACACGTGATTGTGGATCTTAATGACCGACGCGGACGTTCTCAATGATAACGTGCGTATAGGTTCATCTGAACAATACCATAAATACATTATTAATGTAATTTAGTTTGGCCTTCTTTAGACAATTGGGCTTTTGGGAAATGGAATTAACAAAGATCTGGGCCTGAGATGTCATGGCCAAGCTAAAACTTTACATGACGTTTTATGAATTAAAAACTCTGAATTGAGCATGAAATTATACTCAGAAAAGTTTCGTAATCTCAGGACAAGGGCTTTCTAGAAACTGCTTCGAATCTTATTCCAATGGTGATGGATGGAAAGTAAATTAATTCCTTCCACGCGCACCCTACCAACCCCAGTCCCCCTCCTCCAAGACTCCCACCCTCCACCAAGTCCCCCACCCTCCACCAAGTCCCCCATCCCCACACACACCCACACGCCAACACAAAATTACAAACCCCACTTGCACTATTTCCACTCATCCTCTGTAGCGTACCTTTTGATTAAGACGTACGATATTTGCTTCTAGACATTCCGTATTCAATATTTACAAATACGGCCTCGGATATGAGATGGAGTGCTTCTTGAAGGGCATTGATGTCTCAAAATGCCTGCACTTTACCGTCCATATTTCCACGTTGACCATCTTGGGAGACATCTAGTCACAAAACACCCGAGCAGCCCTGCACAACATCGGGCATTTGGTACGACGCAGAGGCATTCAAGACCAAACATAACTAGTGTTCACGGCGTTGTTAAAAATGCACGCGATACTTCAAAGACAGTCCGCTACACTTCCATACTATGGCAAGCTTTTACAGTAATCGTGTCCGTCTTATAAAGTGGGCCTAGTGGGGCAGCGTCGTTGTGACGAAACGTTATAGAACATATTGACGACTTGGATGACTATTTCTGGCGACTCATATCAATACAAGATGTATCGTGGTAATGCCGCTCGCGTGTTTGAAAGGAATAAACGTTCGCGTCCTGTTGAGACAGTCTTCATTGGCTGTGAAATCAGGTTGTAGCACACGAGATTGGACGCAATGTCAAGTCAGAGGTACGCGACATTGGGAAACCTCTACAGGGCCTCTCGATGCATGCATTTCGAACAGAGCCTCGCGATGAACTTGTTCCACCGCGGCTGATCCCTGACATCAGGATCTCAAAGCAAGATTTGATGTAACAATGATTGTAAGACAGCAACGTTAGAAAGTATGGCTGATGTACGATTTATTTGATTTGTGAAATGACAGTATATTGTTTGGAATGGCAAGGCAATTCTAAATATCTGTATCCTAGAGATGAAGCGCCCACACTTCTAATACAAGTTGATGCCCACGTCACGGTAGTAGTGTGCTCATTATGTATAGAACAATACATCACCACATTGCAGAACAATACGTCAGTCAACATAATATTTTGGCATCAAGGAACGGTGATGTATTCAAAGAATACCAGACTATTAAAACTAAAATGTTTTCAGATATAAAAGGAGCAAACATTGTCGTGGTGATATACACGCTAGTCTAGAGCCATGTGGTAACTCCTACCGTAGGATTATATGTATGATGCATTGACATATCAAGGAAAATCATTTGTTATTGGATTGCGTGCGTGGTATATATTGAATCAGTGACAAGGGCGCACCTCTTGTTAATACGTCTCTTATTAAGGGAATGCAAGCCTAAAGCACACGCACTGACAACCAATAGGTCTACGACAGCTGTTGAACACAGTTCACGAAAGCCATGACCTGTGATTTCAGATCTATAAGTATATTACCATGTACCGATAGATATTGGAACGGCGGCTACGCATGCTCAGTGACGCTGACCCAGTGACCTTGCTCTAGTGACTGATATTGAAACTTCTAGAGTGTATTCGACTCTCCGTTCTCGAACAGAGAACGGTGTTCTAGAACACGCGAGAACACGTTCGGGTGCTGTTCTTGCTCCCAAATCCCACACCACCTCGGTTTTGGGTGTGGAGAGAACGACTCGAGAACAAAC
>JAVCKZ010134886.1:0-37310 GCA_034780755.1 Lepetodrilus elevatus
AGTCACGTAGGCCTAATCAGATTGCCGCGAAAGTTCAACCAATCACATTACAGAAAAGTGTGTCAAGCTATATTATCTGTATGTGTGATAACAATATATTACGAACCGGGATATGCTTGCCAGTATGGGTAAGAATATGGATTTATTAATCAGAAAAGTGTCAGACTTTTTTTTTTATAGTAAATTATAGATGTCTTGTGTATCACTGGAAATACTAGTAAATTATTATATTAATATGGAAAATCTGAGACACAATAATTTCAATGTATATTTAGTTTGACACATTCTGCAAACCTTTGACAGGGTTTATCCTGACGACGCAGGAATCTTGTGTATTTCACGCGTTATTGGCACACAATACTCCTTCCTAAACCTCTGACGCAGCAAAGCATTTGCAAATTATGAAGCAAAATGTATAAATAATCTAAAAGTCTGCATGAACCCCATGAGTTTATAAATAGCCTTGCTCAGACTGTGAACTGAAAGTGGAATAGTCCCAGTCTAATTTTCTAACACAGACACCCTGATCAGCTGATACATATTACATGGGCATGTCTCGTTATGTGTGTCTATTTTGAACACAATCTATTTACGTTGATTGTCTTTGCTCCATAATCACAAAGACTAAAATATATGCTACATGACTGAAAGATATTTGGTGAGAGTCATGGTGACTGTTATTTTTCTAGGTCTAGGGAAAAATCTGTATTGGTTTCTACTGAATAAATTGACATCTGCAGTTCTACCTATTCACTGAGAGCATAGACAGATTTAATTTAAAACTTATTAAGACAAGTTGGAGCGTGAATTTAATTAATGAATGACATTCTAGTCCGTATATTGCAGTTCTTTTAATGACAGTCGTGAAAAAGGTGTTTCGTTAAAGAGTTTTGCTGTTTCTACATTGAGATATTTTGGTAGAAGACGTGGCGTCATTGTGAGAAACATGACGTAACCAATCACCTTTAATCCAGTTACGGAGATCTACGACGTCATTGGACAGTGAGAAAATAATGCTGTTAGTAGCTCAGTGACGGAAACAGAAAGTGGGCTTGCCATGTAGATTACTGTGACTTCAATCTAGGACTTGTGACAATGGATATCCTAGCACAACAAGCATATATCTCTAGACTAAATGGTTTCCTCGTGTACATGTTTGTGTCTAAACAAGTAATCTACATATTGTTGATAAAAATGTGTATTCAAATCTGGTATATTTTTCATTTCATTTTCACTTAATGATGACAGGTGACCCAGGCCTCAAAATTAAAACATTTTCCAAGGAGCCATTTGGCATAAACACTTAAAATAAATGAAATATTGGTAGCCAAATGTAAAATTAGGTCGCCATGTCTCCCAAATTAGTCGCTAAATTGAGCCCTGTAGGTATGTGCAAAGTTATCCCCTTGACTTGTACCTGCTTAAAGCCATGTTCTGCACATACATGTCAGCCTATGTATTGATACCGTACTTGTTGATACTGAACAGTGGAGGTGACATCAGTCTGGCACATTGTACACGTTATCATAATATTCATAGCCCGGCACTGGCCATCCCGCCATATTGCTACTTCATTTAATGATTTTATTGTCCTGACAAACAATTAATTGAAAGTCCAGTGGCAACGTATTTATCGTCCTTGGTCCGTCAGTCGAATCTCTACAGTCTTTCTCCAGGAATAATTATCTTGAAATTTTGTTTTCAGTCGAGTAGCTGTGATTGTGTGTGTTTCCTATATTTTCCTACACAGAGATTGTCTACAGTGTTTGCGTGTATTGACGGCTATGCCGAGTCATGAAGTGTTTATCAGGTATAGTAAGTCGATAGAACAGCTTGCCTTGAAACAGCTGCCAATCAGATGTTGTAGTTTTGTTGATTTTGTTGATAAACATGACTAAGGCGTGCACATTCTTAGAAATATAGGTGTATGTCGTGTTCCTGTGATTGCGATGTCATACCGTAAACATGTTACATTGTATGTATACAGGATACATAAAACATGGACACCTATAATTATAGAGTGTGCGTGAGTGAATATGGAGTTTAACGTCGCTGCGGGAATCTTTCACCCATTTGCGACGATATAATTATAGAGACATGATACCTAGATCTTGTAGACAGGAAACCTATTCTAGATCTTGTGGAGACAGGATACGTACTTAAATATTGTAGACAGGATAAATAGATCTTGTGGAGACAGGATACTTAAATATTGTAGACAGGATACCTATTTATTGTAGACAGAATACCTAGATCTTGTGGAGATAGGATACCTAGATCTTGTGGAGATAGGATACCTAGATCTTGTAGATAAGAAATCATCATTGCAGGGTACCTAGTCTTATGGAACAGGATACCTACAGAGCATAATGACAGGAGACAGGATACCTACAGAACATACTGACAGGAGACAGGATACCTACAGAGCATACTGAC
Organism: Lepetodrilus elevatus; assembly: GCA_034780755.1. Lineage (NCBI taxonomy): Eukaryota > Metazoa > Mollusca > Gastropoda > Lepetellida > Lepetodrilidae > Lepetodrilus > Lepetodrilus elevatus. Next base: position 2,437 of record JAVCKZ010134886.1, read on the forward strand.
AGGAGACAGGATACCTACAGAGCATACTGACAGGAGACAGGATACCTACAGAGCATAATGACAGGAGACAGGATACCTACAGAGCATACTGACAGGAGACAGAATACCTGGTAATGGTAGTTGATCTTGGCTTAAAGAATTGCCGTTACTTTATACTATGGCTACATGTTGCTGGAGGCTACCTAAGTATACTGGACAAATGCTGTGTAAATATTGATGGATATTCACGTCCTACCCTGTGGCTATAACCTGCTACGACCGTAATACCACCGAAGCCAGTGGCTCAGACAAGTCCAATATTTTACAATGGTATTGGATTGACAGCGGCAAATTGCAGCTATTTGATAATGCTAGGTTCAGGTCTGTTTCATACCGTCATTAGCCATTAACTAATAGCATCCCATCGTGACAGAGATAGGTTCTAATTAGTGTGTCTATTATTCATGAAGATTACATAGTTTCCTGGACAGATCAACAGGTTAGTCGTTAACTTCATTAAGATCTGATGTCTCATTATCGCCAGTACCGTCAGTCGTGTCTACTGTATCATGCACATCCATGTGTATCATACCTTGTGCTGCCAAGGAGATTGATTTACATAAAGGTTAAAGTATAAGAATGAGATCTTGTTGCCTGTTGTAAGACTGAGGGGGAGTGGGAGTGGTTTGAAATGTCAGCCTTCGGTCTTACTTTTTCCCATCAACCAAACCTGAGGTGTTTGTGCAACTATGTACTATAGGAAGGGTATGTGTGACTTGTGGGTATGTGTGACTTGTGCATATTTGTGACTTTGTATGTGTGACTTGTGTGTATGTGTGACTTGTGCATATGTGTGACTTGTGCGTATATGTCACTTGTGCGTATGTGTGACTTTGTACTGTAGCCTAGGAAGGTATTGATGTGACTTCTATGTAGGAATATAGGAATGGTATGTGCGACTTCTATGTAGGAATATAGGAATGGTATGTGTGACTTGTATGTGCTATTGGAAGGGTATGTGTGACTTTTCTGTACAGTACTATAGGAAGGGTAATACCATATGTATGACTTTTCTGTACAGTACTATAGGAAGGGTAATACCATATGTATGACTTTTCTGTACCATCAGGACTATAGGAAGGGTATGTGTGACATCTTACAGGATATGTGTGACTTCTGTTCACTTCTCAAATTGGAAGACTTATTGTTACATTCCAGTGTTGGGTAAGTCTGATTGAGAGACTTTTGTGGAGATCTATTTCACCGTCTGCCATTGATCGAGTCAGTGTTGGTTCTGTGCTGGTAATATTGGATTCCATCCCTCGGCAGTTCTACGTACATTTCTGGAATGTGGCGACATAGATGAGGTTTACTGATGTATTCTAGAGCTGCATAATTCCATCCCGGTGATGCCAGGGATCCTGTGAACAGAGTGGTCTGTGATGCCGCCATTCTACGTAGAATAAGTAATACTATGGTACTAATAAGTATAGAGCCACAGCTTGTGGTCAGTATTAATGACAGCCATTCCCCCGAGACTGAACTGCATTTTATTAAACCAACGACTTATTCAGGTCCCACTGGTTATTAATATTTTCTTTTCTTTTTATTGCATTCTTTGATCATTATTAAAAATTTTATTTGTATGATTCAATTAAATAATAATGTCCTACCAGTTATTAATATATCTTTTTTTTCTCCAAATATTGAATTCTTTGATCATTAATAAAAATAAATTTATTTAATTAAATTGAAAAAGAAATGTATTAAATATTTTAAGTAAATATCATTTTATGTAGAGATGTGACATCAGAATTATTAATCTGTGTATGTGTGTTGTGATCTAGGCAGTCAGTGACCAATCAGCCATTCATATTACTTACTTCTTTCTCTCTTTCTTCCAGATAGTGACCGTTGTGTACCTACCCTCTAACCGGTGACGTGTAGCAGAGTTATCTGCCCCCATGGGGGAGTTTGCCAGCGGTAGAGGGGTGGGGGGAGTTCCTGGTGGACTTGACCGATGGGTGTGTCCAAATGACCGACAGCTGGCCCTGCGTGCCAAGTAAGTACAAGATTCTCCTCTGGTTGTGTTTGCTTCTAAGACTAATGTTTTCTGTATCCTACTGTTGAAATGGATTTTGTGTTTAACCATCTCCATTCTGGATTAAGGGTTAATTCACCATCATCAGTTGCGTTGTGTGTCTTGTGTTGTGTTGTGTCATGTCAGGTTTATTTCCTCTGGCGACTATTTATGTCATCTGGCGACTAGTTGTTGAGAGAGATGTAGGAATCCGAGTCTCAGCTGGACATGCAACAAAGAACATTACTCGCATGATGTTCTGGGATGCGTTCAAGCTACTCTACATTTAATACATTTACTACTTTTGCTACCAATATAGTAGTACGTTGAACGACTTCCTGTGTATCTCACTTTGCACAATCCAGCTCCAGCGGCCTCCATCTTGCTTTTGCTCTTCCTACAAATAATACGCGGTACAGACCCGTAGCAAAACTAGTTCATACATAGCATACGTATTGCTGGCTGAACGGCTTCAGTAGGCTATGTAGCAAAAAGTAGTGGAGCTTGAATGCACCTCTGGTCTATCTGTGTACTACTGTGGATGTTGTCTACTGTTCATTTGGTACATTACATTGGTTGTCTGATTCAAGGGTAGATAATTCGATGTTATTATAACTAAGCTGGAATTTTCAAGCATGACTTTGGTACAATATAAATACACACATTACTATAGAGTAGATGTACGTCCATGTGACCTGTCCTTACTACCTGCAGCTGCCTGGATCAGGACCAAGCCTCGTTGTACTAAAAGACATTAAACGATGGTACTTGTTCCCCTGCTTGGCGCTCAGCATTATGAGGGGAAAAACATACCACTGCAGCTAACCATACCACTGCAGCATACTACTGCAGCTAACCATACCACTGCAGCTAACCATACCACTGAACTGCCATTTGACAGCCACCTCTCCTAGTGGTGTCCAGATTGAGTTCTAACGATGTGTCTGCTGGGGCCAGCTGCTATCCACATGCTGATGTCCACATGCTGCTGGTGTTTACAGTTTCCTTACAGGGAAAGTCTTCATTCCCCATTGTTCTGTAATTACACGGAGATCTCACAAGGAGATCCTGGCTTCTGCCCGCTGTATTGATGTCTGCTCTCCATCACCAAGTCTTCCCGTTGCATTCTTGTCAAGTGGCCTTGCGGTGTCTATTTGTGTCTCAACTGTCGCTAATTTGACCAGATACATCCAATCTTCGCTCGTGATATGTACTTACTCAGCTTTCTGCTTGAGAACATAAAAGCCCCTTGGGATTGTCTCAATGAGTGGCATCTTATCCATGCCAGGGAAATGAAGAGAATTCATGTCCTACATAAATAGATTATAATACAACACTTAGTTATTCCAAGTCTTCGTGTGGACGGCAATTACTCTTTGTTTTACTTAATGTGGCTATAGGGCTTGTTGACCAATAATCTACCATGTCACCAGCTTTGGAATGTTATAACATTCAACCAGGATTATGTATCCGTTAATGTTAACAAACATTTTGGATTATATTTTATGTCTGGTATAGATTCTATATCTAAATCAATACGACAATTATTTGTACCATATATCTTCCATGAATGTCATAAATGTATGCCATGTTTTCTAAAATATGATCATCGCATATGGATGCAATATTGCCACGATGACGTAAAGCATTAATTCATTCATTCATTCGTGTCACAAATGGGTGAAAGATTCCTGCAGCGACGTTAAACTCCATATTCACTCACTCACTCACTCTTTAATCAATCATTTTTATTTTTATTTGGAATTGGGAGTTTAGAGCCGCTTTCAAGATTATTTCACTTATTAATCAAGAGGGAAATTGTTTTGGGCCTACTTATTAGATGGACATTATGTCTTGTGGAGCAGCAAGTATGTGAGTAGGCAGAGAGTGTCTAATGGCTGTCATAGACTGATATCAGTCCATCAGTCCTCTCAGATTACCAGTGCCACTAGTGCCAGTCCCAGACAGCGCCACACACAGTAGCATTTATCTGGAGCGCCGACTATTTGCAGGACGTACATAATAATTATGATTAATGTACAGCTATATCCTGAAGCGTGCGGTCTACATCCCAGCAGAGACAACTCGATCATATTTCACATCTGTGACAGTTAGAAATAAGTATTGTCACTACTTTGGTGGCACAATATACATTTCATATATTTAATAGGTGGATCAGTCGTCATTCTCTAGTGCAGGGCTCTGGACTAACGTATGCTCGACGTACAGGGGCAAGTTAAATTGCACTGCGGGCAACCTACTTTTTAACATTTTGCACCTTTGATGCGTTTACTACTTGCCCTGACTTGCTCTGCGGGCAAGTAACTCAGAATGTTAGTCTAGAGCCCTGTTAAGTGTATGTTATCTGTCAGTTTAGGTTCTGTTCAGATTGGTATTCCTTAGATCTGTAGCTGCAAGCTTCTCCGGCTGTAGGTTTGGACTTCTCGCTCAAATGTCAGCTATAAATTATTCTCACTAGTTCTCACCTGAAAATAGTTTGTTTATTTTCACGCACCATCATGAAAGTAACAGTTAGATGGTGTACATACTGTGTCACATGGTATTAGAGGAATCATTACAATATACAAGGCTGTTGTTCTGTATCACTAGGATGGACAGTGAGCAATTATTGGCAATAATTGTTACACGAGGAAGTGTAGATAATGGATTGTTAACTGGTGTAGTATTATATCTGGACTAATGTCTACCTATTATGTTCCACCCACATTCAGCAGATAGGCATTATGAAACACTTCCTGTTGCTATCTGTCACATTCCTGTTACTCCTGTTACTGGGTAGTGGGCTCTTGTTGGTAGATTGTGCATTCCTGTCGGTATGTGCACGGTGTGTGCCTGTTACTAGATGTAGTATTCTGTTACTAGATGTAGTGTTTATGTTACTAGATGTAGTGTTCATGTTGCTAAATGTAGTGTTCTTGTTACTAGATGTAGTGATCCTGTTACTAGATATAGTGTTCCTGTTACTAAATGTAGTGTTCCTGTTTCTAAATGTAGTGTTTCTGTTGTTAGATGGGTTTTTCCTGTTACTAAGTGATGTATTCCTGTTACTAAGTGATGTATTCATGTTACTAAGTGATGTATTCATGTTACTAAGTGATGTATTCATGTTACTAGACAGTTCATTCCTGTTACTAGACAGTGCATTCCTGTTGCTAGATGGTCTGTTCCTGTTGCTAGGTTGCTTGTTTATGTTGCTAAGTGGTCTGTTCCTTCTACTATGGTATGTGTTCTTGTCACTAGGTGGTCTTCCTGTTGCTAGGTGGGATGCTCCTGTTACTAAGCAGGGTGTTCCTGTTGCTAGGTACTGCATTCAGTGTTACTTCATCTCCCCGTGATCACCCGGGCTGCACCATTGTAGTGTTCATCTGTCAGTGCTGCGTAACTCTGGATTCAATGATGCATACAAAACTCCATCAGCAAACACGACTTACGTAGTGGCGTCTATTGAGACCGTGTTGCCGCAGACTCTGGATCAATACTCGCCACACATTCCTACTCCTTCACTTTGCCCATCTCCGCCACCCGTCCCCCAGCAGTCCGCTACCAGTCCGCAGTGTATTGGAGCTGTCAAACGTGAAGGACCATAACTATCAGATTGCCAAAACAATGGCTGGCACCAGTGTGACCAAGAACACACAATCCTGTTTATCCGGAATATGTCAACGCTAATTCTATTTGCAGCTTTTGTCAGAGTCGGATTGAGTTCCAGGAAATGATTATGTCATTAAGTGAGAAAGCGTTAACAGAATTCTGTCTGTACGCATTTAACACTGTTTAATCTACGACTTTGTTTGCGGCTCGCATTACAAAGGAGAGAAGAACAGTAGTGTGGGCAGGCTCCGGTCAGTGGAATGTATAAAGTAGACTCAGTAGTGTGGGCTGGCTCCGGTCAGTGGAATGTATAAAGTAGACTCAGTAGTGTGGGCTGGCTCCGGTCAGTGAAGACTCAGTAGTGCTAGGTCCATCTCTGGACCTTAGGGAAATAAAAGCTTGGCACTGTTTATTCTGCCACTGGTTACCAGGATAACATTTCCAGGATGGATGATATCACACTACAGTGTTCGAAATAATGAAAATAATAAGGGAGTCATTCTCCATAGGGCCAATGTTAAAGGTGGTAAAATCTGTAATTTTCAGGGGGTCACACAGATACCGTTAACATTGCAGATTTTCAAATGACATCCCCCCCCCGGACCCCCTATTAATTCGAACACTGAGATACCATCTCTGTACATGCTCAGTATTCAACCTGAAGTGCAAAACCTGCTTACCCTGATTATTTGTATACATGTATTTGATCCTCTTTCTCAAATCAAATCGCCCTTAAAATGATTTGCAGAAGGTCAATGATATAAGACTAATTAGTATTTAATTAAAAGTAGTTTGAGACCCAATTTAGTTTTGAGTGGAATTTTGATCTCCTAATTTGTAAACATATGTTAAAGTTTTGGTGCTTGTGCGTGGTACTTCATCAGATTCTGCACTGATAATGTTTTATAGCCAATACAACATCAGTGCAGAATCTGATGAAGTATCTTGCACAAGCACAAACTCTTTGGTATGAAGGATACAGATTCCTTGGCTCTCCTGTCCGATATGGCACAGAACAGAACAGAACAGAACAAAACAGAACCTTTAATTCACTTAGGTCGAGAACCTCGGCATATGAGGTACAATATATATTACAAACTTCTAAAGTAACCTTCATGCTAACTGTGGCTCAATCCAACCATAGTCATCGTTGTACACTTTTAACCCTCTCCCTACTGAAGGTGACTTTAGTTGCCTGATCACATGCAGAAATAGAACACTTTGATTTTATTCATCAGAGAGAAGGTTAAAGCATTTTTCAAAGTTTAGTTAGTGTACATACATTATGGTGTTGCTGTCACTAGATTTCTTTAATAGTTTAACACTTTACACAATATAAATACATTAAATGTCATTTCTCCTATAATCCACCCATATCTTCTCCATCATTCCATATTTATTTCATCCCAAACATATAAAATAAATACCAACCACTCGCATGAATATGAAGGAAACTATTAATTTGTTTAATGTTCCCTGAAGTGTGCATTTTATTACAGTATCCAAATTTGCTTGTTTGCATTCGAGCAGTATATGTTCCCGTTATTTACACGCGCCATGTTTAAGTAGAAAGATACTGTAGCTCAGGTTGTATCTGGTTCCATTACTGCACTTTGCTTTGAATTTCTCACGAGCTTAATTATGAACCCCAAATACTGTGATAAGTGGTTTGCTTCGATTTCAAATTATGATATGTATCAAATTATTGGATTTCAGAGAACATGGTTTCTGGCCTGTGTTTATGATTACCTAGACAGGAGTCTGAGGCCCCGATCCACAGAATTTACAATTGAATGTAAACTTAGATAGTAAGATGAGGATGGTGACCTCCACTACTCTCAGCTTATGATAGGTTTACTATCGATTGTGCAGATAAAGTAGGTTTGTGGATTAAAAGCTGCTGACCTCCGACCCGTAGGACCCTGTATAATGTAGCCAGCGTTTCACGAAAGGGGCGTACGGAATTGTCGGGAAGTCTGTTTGTTAAAAAGAATAACTAAAAATATTAATAAAAACATTAATAAAATAAATACATAACTAAATAAAATTATAAAATTATTAATAAATAAATAAGTAACTAAGTAAGTAAAAGGTTTTCGTCATTTCCTACTACGGTATTAGTAATAGCATGGTCAATACACAGACTACAGTAGGACCAGCTTGTTGAACGTAGGCCTGGTGCATTTCTATGTTGGTTCTCTATGAATCTCCTCATGTTTGCCTCCCAGCAATGTTTCTTCATAGCCGATTAGTGCCGTCCAATATTAGACGGCTACTTTGTTGGTTCTAGCACTCGGATGTTATAGCTGTAGTGGGCCGAGCGTTTATGTTAAAAAGACTAGACTACATATCGCTTTATTAACATTTTTTTTTTCTTGAAAAGGGCATGATTGAATGAAGGATTTATATTTGAAAATCACTTATAATTTTTAAACCATGCATGTATGGTTAAAAAAACAAAAACAACTAACTTTTGCAATGATGTTTTATTGCAGTTTATCACAATTTTATTTTTGTTGTTGAGTATCATTCAAGTAAGATGGTTCAGAATTTTTGTTGTACCCCCACTAGTTCATTGCCCCTGATTTAACAATAAGGGAGATGGATCAGTCTAAAATGGGTCGTATTTTGTTCATGTCATCATTCAAGAGATGTTTCAGAAGTCAGTCCTAAATTGTTTTCAAATCTTTGCATGACAAAATTATTACTTTACTCCTGGATTAACCCCTATAAATTAACCATGGGGCATCTCTTGGGTGTCTGATGCAGAATTATTACTTCAATTCACTTCACTATCCCTATATAACTTTACAACAGGGCATCTATTGATGTCTGCAACAGAAAGAAGGTTAAATATATCTTAAAAAACACCTGACAAAGAACACGTCTTTCCAGAACAAACAGCAGCTATTTCCCTGTTCCGGCCAGACTGTAGTATATGCCATCCATGTAGAAATTCATCAACACTGTAGGAAATCTAATTTGGGACTTCTGAGATTGACATCAGACTTGGCCCAAGTGCATTCCTTTCTCCAGAGGCTCTGAGCGCTGTACTGGGTGTTATCAAAGGTAAATGCCACGTCGTGTACCCCAGGTGGCACTACCCAGACATGTGCCCTGCCCCAGGTGGCACTACCCAGACATGTGCCCTGCGTATTGACAAGCTGCAGGCCAGCTTCTATAATAAATGGTAAGCGCCAAGGTTTTCGTCAGAATGGTCAGTTTTTGATAATTTTGAATATTCGTTTGTTGATGTCATGTAGAATCTACTATACCTGTAAAATGAAAAAAAAATATAATAATAAAAAACAACATTGTAAACTAAATTGAACAAGAAAATGGATTTTGAAAACTGCGGAAATTCTTCAAAACACCTTTGGAATAAACTTTTTTTTAATACTGATAGTTGTGTGGAAAACAGTCTAACGGGAATATTGAGATAACATGGATACTTTGGTAGATATATTTTACAAAAGGTTTTCAATTTCCTGTGTATATTGTCCTAGAGCCAATTCTGAATATTTCAGGTTATGGTCAGAACATGCAGTCTTTCATCTTGGCTTTTTAGATAGTTATTTTTAATTCAGGTAGCATCTTTTATTATAATATTTTCCCCTGGGCACTGGCATCAATGTTCATGAAAGTTATTTTTCCGACATGATCATGATAGGTTGCGTAGTCTGTACTTAGTCCATCAGTACCAGTCAGTGCTTGCAGGTTTACTTCAACATTCAGAGCGATGAATGTTGCGGGTTTCTTCATGCCCTAAAATGGCGAAAGTGGCTCTAAACCTCAATGCCAAAATAAATTTTAAAAATAAATACACATTTCATAAAATTTACGTTTCTGTAACATCTGGATCCAAGTCTTACTGGACTGTTTGAGTATCCACATATCTTAAATTGATAATAGCCAATGCTCTCAGGTTTACTGCAACACTTTGGTCCACATGTGTTGCAGGTTTCATGCCATAACCTGACAAGCCGTGTTACCAGTGAAATAATAATGAAAATTAATCTAGAACTACAATTCCAAGCGGAACGACAATTCAAACTAGCAAACTCAAATTGGCTGACATCTGGAGACATCTGGACATATGGAGCATGTCAGAAGCCAACAAATTCTAAAGTAGGAGGGACTTTGAAATGGTACATCCTAGGTGACTTTGACAGTTTGGATTTTCCTACTCAAGAAATAATTACGGCCAACTGTATGGAGGATGTCATGCTGTTTGAATTCTTCAAGATACTGACAGGACACAACTAGCAATCTAATGGTCCTGTCTTCCCTGTTGTGAGCACTATTGGAGGATGCTACTGATAGGGGACTGTCTTCTGTTTGTTTCATGATGTATTGGTGTAATTTAGTAGAATTTCGTGGATGGCCGTTTCATATTGATATCAATTGGTGTAATTATCAGTATATTTTAGTGGATGGAAGCTTTATTTCATTTATAAATTTAACTTGGATACATTGCACAGGTATTTCAGGGTTTTTCAGGCTTTTCCCCCTTGGTTTGATTGAATTAGTGTTTTTCTTTGCAGTGCGAATATTTCAGCCATATGCGACATGTCCAATAGTGTTTCATTTTGGGTTGGTGGGGATATAAGATGTCCGGGCTATTCACAGTATGGTCTCATGCCCCACGATATACAGCAGACCAAAGAAGACAAGAGAATGTCTAATATACTAGTACCCACAGCAATGGTTTAATCTATTTTGGCCGAGAAAGTTGCACAACAAATTGAGACGTAGATTGACATTGATTTTACTGACTGGCTAAGATAGCATGATTACTAAGCGTAGGGTCTCATAGGGTGAAAGTAAATCAATTGTGGCTCCATCCTGGCATTATGCAATAAGTATAAAGAAAGGAAGCACTGAAATCATCTACCCTCGGAGGCCTGGGATATTCCTCAGGAATCTAGACTTGCTTTTACACTCTCTTGCTACATGAATATCTATGACAGTTCATGAAGAATCCTAGTAAAGGCCTATCATGCTTATATTCTGCTAGATTTCGTTCTTATTCTTGTAGCGTACCACGTTTTATTTATGGTTATTTTTGCATATATACATAATAGAAAGAGATTAAGTTTTTTTATTCATGAAAATAATAATATAGCTGGTACTAGTTCTAAATATATTGTGTCTTGTCAGATAAGATTTAATGATGTGCACATCTTGAACGTAAGGTTTGTACCTCAATCTGTAGCATGTATCTTACATTTCAGAATCAATATCTGTATTCAATATGTCTATTCAAGCCTGAAGAATGCCTGTATGATAGAACCTAGAAGCCTGTCTTCTCAAATACAGAACAGGTGATTCATCGTACAGTTCTAATATGAATAATGACCTTGAGAATATGTCGATCATGTCATTGTATCGACAAGAGTACCTCAACACTACCACCACCTCCCTCCCGATACTAAACCTTTGTATTTTGTAGACATGTATACATGCAAACCATTTCATGCCTTCGTGGCAAGCGGCCTTCATGTATATGGCTGTTTTTTGTGTTATTATTGTTGAATACATAACTAATCCTTTTCATTGAGAATTTTTCTTGCGAAACAACCTCTGCTACTGTGAGCTGTTTTGGTATAATTTATGGAGTCCTTGCACATATGACTGTCATGGGCTATAGTTGTTGAGTTGTGAAGCAGTACCGGAGAAGAGGTTTTTCTAGGCTTACAACAGGTGTCAAAATAACCCTCGTAACTGAATTGGGTGTTGAGTTTCATTTAATACTATGCAGGCCCTCATGGTTTCTTTCATAATTTAGAATAACATTTTCGGGGTCATTATTTTTTGCACTTTATGGATTAAGAAAACTACTGAGTTTCCCCACTACACATGCTACATGGTATAGGCTAACTGCAGAGATACCTGCTGTGATGTTGAGAAACAAATCACCCGCTACACTGTTTACATGTAGTAGTACCCGACTGTCATAGGACTCGCTGCAGATTTGTGAAGTGGTGCCCACAGAGACATACATTACAGAAACACTAGTGTTTGTGTCTCCAATGTCCATGTACACCACTAATGGTCTATCTCCAGTCTACATGCTACAAGACTGTTATCAGTCTAATTGCAGCTTTGTGAAGTGGTGCCCACAAGGACAGGTGTACAGAACCGCTGCTAATCGTGTCTCAGATGTCCAAGGACACTACTTATCTTGTTTCTCCAGGCTATTCCCTGTCTACATGCTCAAGGCTTTCATAGGCTAACTGCAGCTTTGTGAAGTGGTGCCCACACAGACAGGTGTACAGAAGCCGCTACTGATCGTGTCTCCGATGTCCACCTGTCTGAGATGACCAACCGGTGTCTCTGACCAGAGACCGATGCACACAAACTGACCGGTGTATGTGTGTGTCCAGTCAGATAGCTCTATTGGTACAGAGATCACAGGGTTGATCTGCTCGGAGCCAGGGTAGGTCACTGTATTGACTCGGATTTCTATTGTAATGGCCAGCATTTCCTGTCGGTTTCATTGCATTGTTAATTCGCATCGATGTTGCCTCGTCACTGCTGCCGGCTAGCTTATCTGCTTGTTACACCTGATTGACAGCATCCCAGAACACTTCAATGAGAAAAGGACAACTGGATTTTACTTTTCTTCGGATTCAAACGTGAGGCCTCTGTAGTTACAAGAAAGTAGACAGATTATAATGAGGTTTGCCTGTACGGATTATAATAAGGTTCGACTGTACAGATTATAACGAGGTTTGACTGCATACTGTATCTTCTTTGAAGACGGACAAAGAGGAGTTGTTTGGGATGTTCTCTTCCCCCCAGATTCAATAATTGGTTTGAGAAACAGACTATAGTTGCCTCTGGCTGAGGAGGATTCCACTCTGCTGGGAGAGTTATTGGTGAGGTATTCCAATGACTGGTAGGAGGAGTGACATCGGAGGAAGCTGACTCTGGCCGACACTACCGGATTGGATCTACGCACAGACGCAGGAAGCCACGCTTGCTACCAGGCTCGGCACACACGCGTGCTTGCGTGTACGCTCAAACACAGAGAGAGTATACTCCTCTTCTTCCTCCTCCTCCCCCATGTGCTGCATCTCCTGCAGAGTATCACTCACAGCTGGCTGGAGTTACATACCGCTACCGATGTGTCCATTCATGAGGCAATAGGGAGCCGGCTACTGCTACTGCTACTGCTGCCGCCCCTCTAGGATCTATCCACATCTACCAGCCACGGAATTTACACTACCAACGACCATTAAGCGGAATTACGTGATGTAGGGACGATCCTTTTCCCCCCGTCTCCCCTGTGGTGAAATATTCTGTCCGATGCAGTGAGGGCCAGTAGGTGGTCACTTCATTGCATTTTCTGTGTCATTAATGTAAGTATACTGTATACAGCGGTGTTTTCTGGCGTCTCCTGGTGTCGTCTTCCCCTCTGATAGATAGTGTTGTCTTTACCTCTGATAATGTAGTCTTTACCTCTGATAATGTAATTTTCCCCTGTGATAAGTGCATTATTTGCCTCTGATAAGTGCATCATTTGCCTCATAAGTGCATCGTTTGCCTCGTAGGCTGGGTTAAGCTAGTGATCACTGCCATAAAAGTCAACACTGTGGTGAGATATGAAAGATCACAATAAGCTAGAGTTTGTGTTGACATTGGGCTTTTGTGTGTGTGTGTGTGTGTGTGTGTGTCTGCTTGTTTATGATCAGGAAGTTTCCCCATTCTCTTTTTCCGCCCTCCCCCCTCCGTATCCCTACATATGGGTGTGCTAGTGGCAGTGTTTGAGGTTTTGAAGTGCGGTGGGGGGTAGATAGAGGTAGGTGATTATATTGATGAGTCTCTGTAGCCCATGGTAGCCTGACCTTCTCCTGCCATACTTCCAGTGGTTCGGCGTGTGTCTGTGTACATGGTAGAGCTGTAAGTAATACAGTACTGTGGAGCCACCGTGTTGTATACAGTGTTGTTTTCATGAGAAAGTGTTGTAATGTAATGGTACAGTTGTACCCAGTGTTGTTTTCATGAGAAAGTGTTGTAATGTAATGGGACAGTTGTAAACAGTGTAGTGCTTGTGCCTAATCCAGCAGGTTTAGTTAATGAGAAAGTGTTGTAATGTAATGGTACAGTTGTACCCAGTGTTTTGATGAGATAGTGTTATAATGTACCGGGACAGTTGTAAACAGTGTAGTGCTTGTACCTAATCCATCAGGTTTAGTTAATGAGAAAGTGTTGTAATGTAATGGGACAGTTGTACACAGTGTTGTTTTCATGAGATAGTGTTGTAATGTAATGGGGCAGTTGTAAACAGTGTTGTGTTTAACCCTCTTCATGCTGAAGGCAACTGGAGATGCCCCAAAGAGAAGTGACTGCCTTATCCAGCAGGGAGAGGGTTAATGAGAGTGCTGTGACATGGATCAGTTTAATATGACGGTGTCGTACACAGTGCAGTACATTAATGACATTGCTATGCTGTACAGTGCAGTACATGGCTGCCGTGGGACAGTACATGCTGTAAGGTGTTGTTGTAGGGAGGAACAGTTCTGTACTGAGACGATACTGTAATATGGAAGCAGCAGTGCTATACTGCTACAGAGCTGTAATCAGAGAGAGCTGTAACGGATATCAATGGACAAATGCGAGTGGAAACGGATATCGATGGACAATTGCTAGCGGAAAGCAGAAATAAGCAGTGTTATTGAATCCCTGCATTAGTCATACAGCTCTGCTACGTTCAGAGCCGTGATAGAACTTAGAAGCAACTAGCTTTTTTGTTATATACTGTAAATCACAAAATTAATGCGTCACTAATTTAATGCGACCTCTAGGATTTTAGACGTAAATGCGACACCAATAAAATGTGAACGGCCATGTCTCCATAACGGTGGTTGCATTTTCCCCATTAATATTCTGCTCACATTAATTTAATGATTTACAGTATTTAATAATATTTTATAATATTTAATAAATTGAAACTGCGACCCATTCATTGGTACCGGAAAGGGACGTTCTCATTGGTTGTTGTCTTGGTTCCAAGTTGATAACAGGAAGTGTCGAGATGGTCATAACAAGTATTGTCTTGCCTTCTTTTCTCACAGAATGTAGCTGATTAGCAACACAGCTGTGAAGATAGACACGAAACTTCACCCTTGTCGGATAGATTGCTTTGGTTGTGTTTTGAGCAAGGCATGAATATTCATCGGGGTCAATTTATTTATGCATTGAGTTTGTCAGTTTGTATAGGAATAGCCCCAGACTGAGGCAGCTAATTTTCAAAGGAATTTCTAGTATCGTTAAACAGTTAATTTTCAATGGAATCTCTATTACCGTTAAAAGCCAAGAGGGTTACGTACCGAGCGAAAATTGCTGATGTCTGAATTAACAAATTAGATTATTGCCGCTGTGGATTGCTGCTTGTTGCTGTCATCTCTGACAAGCCGCTTGTCCCAAAGGAATCAAGTCAAGGATGCCTGTTGCTGTCGTCTCTGACAAGCCGCTTGTCCCAACGGAATCAAGCCAAGGATTATTTCTCTGCCCGTCAAACCATGCCATTCATTTTGAAATGCTTGTATTGATTATGTTTTATGTGTATACTAAAGCTTGACAGGTATTTGAGAGAATCCAAGACAAATGTCACGATTTATGAGTCTGACCTTTCAGTTGGGAGCATTCGTAGGTTGTTTATTAGATTCTGAAAATTGGCTTTGCATAAAGATGGTAATAATGTCGCAGGTGACTTCTAGTGCAGTTGCCTGGTTGATGTGCTTAAGGAAAGGCCAAGCTGGTGGTAATGCATCGGGCGGAGCACTCTGTTCCATCAGTTCCTTGTTTTAACTGATCCGTAATGCACGGAGCTGAGAATGTCGGTGCACAATGTAATGTCAAAGAGATGCTATGTTGTAGTGATCTGTGTACCGAGTGCATTCTCCAAGGCGTGTTTTCTTATACACTGTCTGTGTTTTACAGATTGAAGCAATGCTATACTGATATGAAATGTCGATAGGTGCTGTGTGATGCAAATCTGTCTATATCGTCCATTCTCTGAGGTGTGTATTGTGAATGTACTCTGTGTTTTACAGATTTGAGCAATGCTGCGTTTTACAGATTTGAGCAATGCAATACTGATATGAAATGTCAATAGGTGCTGTGTGATACAAATCTATCTGTTGATATCGTCCATTCTCCAAGGTGTGTTTTGTGAATTCTCTCGCTGTGTTTTACAGATTGGAGCAATGCAATACTGAAATGTCAATAGATGCTATGTTATACTAATCTGTCTATCATGACCATTCTCCAAGGTATTTTTCTGAATCATCTACGGTCTGTTTTACAGATTGGGGCTATGCTAGAGGGGGACTCCCTACTGTGTATGCAGCATTCTAGAGATAGGCGGTGTTTGATAATGCTGCCTGTTGTCATTGTTTTTATGTCCTGGGAAGTAATGCACTAGATAACAGTGTAAACCTTTCCTTCTTCTGTTACATTTATTTAAGACCCCAGACGTTGATTACAGCTATTTGAAAATGTGAACGTTGTGATGCTTGGAATTGTGTTACAATGTGCTATAGATCACGAATGATTTTTTTTTTTCTACTTTAAATAATACAACGTACCAGGCATTGTTCAAAAACCCATTTAGGAAATAATAACCAGCCTTTGGTATAATAATAATAAAAAAAAGACAAAGATGCAAATTGATATTTAACAGCTAAAGGGTTGGTTGGCAATGGGCTGGTGGGCATTTTACACTGATCCAATTGTGAATTTATGCCATGAAATGTCATCAGTTCCATTAGATGTATTTTATACTTCCATGCTGCGTACAAATGTAACAAAGCCAGGCTGTTTTTCTGGAATCAAAACAAGGCTACAATTAAGTTTAGCTGTTTTATGTAACCTATCTTCCATCGATATCTTACATCACATGTTAATTCTGTTATAGATCCCTAGGCTGTTCCGTTACTCGCTGAAGTCGATTGGTTTATCGAGCTAATCATATTACTGCAGTACCGCTGAAATATAATGGAGTTATAGCTTTAAAACGTTGAATCGCTTACATGTTAAAAAGAACATAAACATTTCAACATGTGGATGGTTTAGTTTATGGCGACAAAGTGCCATGCATTCCCAAGACACTGGTTCTGTTTACCTGTGGATGCTAATAATAGAGGGAACGTGGAGATCCAATATGCAGGTAGGACAATGCCGCGAAAAGAACAAAGCCCAATTCTGCTACGAATTGATTACTCTTTAGCCGGTGTCGATGGACACACAGAGTTTCTCCGTGCACCGACAAATCGCTCTTTTCTACCTGAGCCGTGCTCGGGCCACGTTAACACGCTATGGTTTCGGAATTGTGCTCGGGCGACGTTAACAAGCCATAATTCGGAATTATTGCTCTTTGAGAATGGTTAGATGTCGTGTCTAGGAGCTCGATGAAGCTTGTTCTGGCTGTGGGTTTACGGCAACAAAAGGCTTGTTGTCTGTACATGGAAAGCATGTGTATTGATTATCGATGTGGTGTGGGAGTCACGACATTTGGCCTGGATAGTGGTGTATGTATCAGCTGTTAAGACCACCGGTTTTGGTCTTATCTGCGTGTAATTGAGACATTGTCTTTTTGGGGGAATGGAAATAGAGATTTTATTTTTGGACAAGATTTCTAAAGATTGAGAAATTGGATGAACTTCACTTGTGCGTTGTTGTCATTTACTGTTAGATGGTTGCTTCAGTAAATTGGATCTAGTGATGGGTTTATGTCAAGGTTAGCTGTTTTCTATTGTGCCAATGTTGCGCATGTAACTTAATAAAGATTCAATTTACTTCAGAAATACAGAGATGTTGTTTCATGGGCAGTATAAAGCACTGGTGTTGTTGAACTTCTATTTTGACAGTTTTGTTAGAAGTTTGTCGTCTGGGTGGCATGTCCATACAATAATTTTTTGTTTTCCAGAAATGTGATTAACAATGTTGGACTCACAAGTGAGACTTATTTTTTTTACCACCATATATAATATTTTTCTGGTGAAGAGGAATCTGTTCATCAATATCTTCTGTGTATCTGTGACTAGAATAAATTTGCGAACAATACCTGCTTATTGAAGATGTATGTTTCATCAAGGTAAAGGTAAATATATGTCCAAGCGAAACCCTATATGGTTACAGAAGTTTGAATCAATATTGTCTATAGATGCTGTATTGGATGAGAATCTCTGGTATGTATGGTCATACAGTAAACAGTCAGTGATTATTGAGATGATGCCGGTCGTTTTATGGGAGTCCTCATGTTAGCTTAACATAGAAGGGTTGTACAAGCCAGTGGAATGTTAAGCAAGATATTGCTAGTCCTATCCATCATGTTCATAAGTAGTTTTCACTGTATACATGCTAACACATGTTTCTCATAGGACTGACAAAAGTTAGGCTCACAAACAATTTGTGCTTACGTGTTTAACCATATTCATGCTTTTATCACAAAATGCACAATTCATGTTTTATTTGTTATATATATGTCCCACTATATTGTAGTGTTCGAATTTTACCTTCTCCCTGCCGAATAAAATCAAAGTGTTCTATTTCTGCATGTGATCAGGCAAGTTAACTCGCCTTCAGCAGAGGAGGTCCGGGGGTTCAGTTGAAAATCTGCAATGTTAAAGGTATCAGTGTGGCCCTGTGCAAATTACAGATTTGACCTCCATTAACATTGGGCCTATGGAGAATTTTGAAAACTGATACTGACATGCTTTTTAACAAAAGTTTGTTTTTAACTCTCTTCATGCTGGAGGCAACCAGGTATGCCCTAAAGTGTAGTGTCTGTGCCTAATCCATCAGGCAGAGGGTTAATATTGTCAGAAATAATAATTGTCCATATGACAACTTGAGTTAGTGACATTTTAGACATTTTAATAATTAATTTTCATTTAATTATGAATATGTACCTACCACATGTTACTGGATATTACAATGTGGCGTAATTAGCGACACTCATTATAAATTAATATCTACCCCCTACTTTAAGACCCTGACAATTGAACCTGACCTAATTCAAGGTAAATTATTCACAAACACATCGATCATCAAAACAAACATACCATAATCATTATTTTTCGGTCACACTCCATATGGTTTTTGACATAATCTAACGCAGAAAGGTGTGACAGGTGAACAAGCCCTGTACACACACACGCAGACATGCACACCTGATCTTCTCACTATGCGGTACTGCTGGAGAAACCTTAGCCTTTAACGTGAACAAACAAAGAACATTGGGATGAAATATGAATGAAGTTGCATTATTCATTGTGAAGTGATAACTAGCCCTCAGGTAGGCGGAAGCAGGTAGTCAGGGTTGCCTTATGGTGTTGTGGATATGCGGGTGTCGTAGAGGAAGGAGTACTTGACACGAGGAAAGGTATGGGTATACTGTACTGCATGGGCAACAGTGTGTTCTATATGATGCATGTACTGTGAGGTGATAACCAAGACTCGGGTAGTAGGAAGGAGGTTGGCTATATAGTGTTGTGTACATGCTGGTGTGTAGAGGAAGGGAGTCCTTGAAGAGAAGGTATGGGTATTGTACAGTACAGACAACCGTGAATTCTGTATGATGCATTTAATGTGAGGTGATAACCAAGACTTGGATAGTAGGAAGGAGGTAGTCAGTTTGGTTTATGGTGTTGTGGACATGCTGGTGTGTTGAGGAAGGAGTACTTGAGGAAAGGTAATGTTATGGGCAAGAGTGTATTGTATGTGACGCATATAATGTTACTCCATGTGTAGTAATAACCAATACTCGGATAGTAAGAAGCGCAATTGTAGTCAGTTTGGCTCATAATAATGTGTCTGTTTATATTGCACCAAATCCATGCTCGAAAGCTCGCTCATGCCGCTACGTTATTACCCAGGTCGATGGATCAATGTGCACTAATTTCACCTTCTGAACTCCCTGGGGAGTATGGTGTTGTGGGCATGCTGGTGGCTAAGGAGATTGTTGAGGAGAGGTGTGGTCTGTAACTCTTGTACTGTGAGGAAGACAATCGCCTGGAGGGTGTTCTTGATTGTTCTTCGCCTACGGCTGCGTCATTGCACTCTCTATCTGGACTGCAATGTGTTCTGTAAATATCTGGGTGTTCCTCCAGCTGTATCATGCCTGTCACACTGTCTGGGCTGCAGCTTGTTCTATGTAACTGTTAGACCGTAATTAATCTAATAATTAGAACCCTATCATAGTTCGAATACCTTAAATTAATCTCAGACTTTTTTTTTCAACCCTCAAAATATGAACTTGACTAATTCTTTTCAATCGTAATTTTCTAATTATTTGAACACAATCATTAAAAATGCCCTAAAGAGCTGTACCTGTGTCTAAACCAGCAGGCAGAGTGTTAATTTGGTTGTCGCTAACAATTACACGAACCACTGAATATTTTCAATTTTTGTATTTTTCAAATAATTTGAACAGCTAAATTTTTTAATTACTTTCTCCCGTTTGAATTATTAGAGTAATTACGGTATACAGTGAGGTAAATATCGGGGTGTTCATGCCTGTTCTTCACCTCCAGCTGTATCATGCCTGTCCCACTGTCTGGGCTGCAGTGTGGTCTGTGTAACTGTCATACTGCGAGGGAAGACTGTGGGGAGCATTCCTGATTGTTCTTCAGTTCATAACCATCAGCAGTATCAGTGTAATGATGCGGGGTTGGATGTGGAGTTGATCCAGCTGTCTCGCTCAGGTAACAGTGCAGCTAGGACCCACCCACACAGGCAGTGTTCAAAATAGCCGTCTCTCCCTGCTGGATTAGGCACAGGCATGGCTCTTTAGGGCATCTCTCGTTGCCTTGGATGAAGAGGGTTAACTCTCTCATTAACCATCTCCCTGCTGGATTAGACACAGAAACTGCTCTGTAGGGCATTTCCGGTTGCCTCTAGCATTGAGAGGGTTAAAGGGGGTTCTGGTGGTCATTTGAAAATCTGCAATGTTAATGGTAGCTATTGGTATAATGGTATCTGCGAATTACAGATTTGACCACCGTTAACATTGGAAGGACTCCCATATTATTTTCTGAATTTCTAACTGTACGCGGTGATCTAGCTGTCTGCGGTATGTTATTTCTCTGGGTCTAGGTCACTGCATGGAATTGTATGCTGGATATATAAACACAGATCCTGGAGTTGTCTGGTCTGTGTGCTAGCATTGATTACTGTGTTCTGTATAACTGTTGGCAGCTGCATGCTGCTCATGTTCAGTATGCTATTAGCACTCTACTCGTATATCATCCATTCTGGATCAATATGTGTTTTGGAGTCATTTACTGTAATATAGTCATAACATTCATATCTTTAAAAAAAACATGAGGCAGGTGGTAGCGCAATGGTAGAAGTCAGGCATCAATGTTCGCGAACGTTACCTTTCCGACGCGATATTGATAGTATGCGCTGTCTGTACCTTGGCAATACAGTTATGGTCCGTCAGTATCGGCAAGTGCTTGCAGGTTTACTGCAACATTCAGCGCTACAGATGTTACAGGTTTCCTCCTGACAAGCAGTGAATTTATCTTAGAAAATAGTATAATTATTAATATTGAAAATATGATAAATTATGTACTGTAATGTAAAAATTTCACTTATATCACGGCTTGTCAGTTTAGGAAACCCGCAACCTCCATTTTTGTGTGTGTATCTTGCAAAAATGTACTGAAAATAGACTGATTTCTGCACTGCGTGCATGTAATCTTTAGTCTTAATACAGTATTCATGACGACATGCTTCTGAAGGACATATATCAGATATATCGATTAAGATAACTGCTCGTGGAATACATTCCCCACTGCGTACACAAACCATTAATGGATGGCGCTGTACCATCTCCTGCTGTGTGTGAACTTGGCCTGACTGACTACGGATGTGTAATCATCGTAGTACAATAATTAATCCCGTAAGTAGCTACTTGGCATCGGAACCGGGCTTTTAACATATTTGTATTGAAGTTGGATACGATGGGATAATGAGAGATAAGTCAGGTTATTTAGCTATTACTGCCCGCCCATGTCGAGAGAGACAGCATTAGACATGGCTGTTGATGACATGTTTTGTCCAGGGTGAAAACTTTTATCGTCTTTGCATGTTTACTGTCAATAGTAATGAGACATGTGTTCACACTACTGTAATAGCACTGCCAACCAGAAGGTAGAAAAATATGTTTAATTTTTATGAAGTTTATTTTATTCAGATAATAACTTTGCAATGTTTGTTTGTATAAATCACTGTTACAATGAAGGAAACCAGATGCTCCAAAGAAAAGGACTGCCTTATCCAACAGGGATAGGGTTAACCTTCTTCCTGCTGAATTGTCCCATTTTGCATGTGTTTTTGGTCGCAGCAGTGAGGAGGTTAAGACAGTAGTAAAAAAGATTCAAGATATGTAATTGTGAATGTTAACCTTGTAATGCCTGAACTGACTACTTGGATGATCCCCAGGGAGTTGAGAAGGTGAAATGAATGCACAGGGATACATTGCCCGGGGTCAATAATAATGTAGCATTTAGCATCTCGAGCATGCATGGAGCCATGCTGACTTTATAAATGGACTATTATTATTTTTATATAAATTATTAAGAAAATATTAACATGAAAACAATTTGTCATAAATATTAAGCATGGCGCAGACATACATCACTAATTCGTCCAAGTGAAGTGAATGATACATATTTGTTATCAATATTTATAATCTGGGTACAAGAATCTTGATCATAGAACATAATTGTCTATATTATTTGTACATGGGTTTTGTGTGTCCACATAATGGCACACTTTTTTTCTTATGTTATATTGAGACTCGGAAATCCATATAACCTATCAGACATGCAAGAGATTGTTTCTTCACGATAAATATTTAATTGCCCTGATCTATGGCACACAGTTGTTACATTCACACATTAAATTCTTTCATAGGTGGCCTCGACCTCAAATATTATTCCTTTTTATTGGTTTGAAAAACAGTAGGGTGCAACATACACAATTAATTGCTATGAGTTGTGCAAACCTTTCAATAAATTTGTTTAACACCACACGGAAACTAGACTGCATGCACTGTAAGATCTTATTTCTGTCCTGGCCCTGAGATTATGAAACTTTTCTGAGTACGACTCCATACTCAACTCAGAATTTTGTTCATAAAACATCATGTGAAGTCATAACCCTACTCACACAGCATACTCAGGCTATGACATCACATGACATTATGAACAAAATTCTGAGTTGAGTATGGAGTCGTACTCAGAAAGTTTCGTAATCTCGGGGCCTTGTCATTTATTCTGAATTTTTTCTTTTCTTTTGTTAATTAATTATTTCAAGAGAGGCCAATATGTCAGTGAAACACAGGATAAGTGAACTAATTTTAAAACCTCAATCTAAAAAGAAAATCAATAAAAAAAATCGTAGGATTCACACAAACATAATGGCCTCTTAATATTATTAAATTTAGCTGTAAATAGTTGTCAGCCTTTGAACTATGTTAGCAGTATTTGATCAAATTAGTTGAATATATTAAAACTTGCATTTGGTAATATGATCTTTGTTCAGTTATTGATGTTCACTGTAAAATACTACTACAATAGAGATGCTTGTCCAAGATTTATACTGAACACAAAGTCCTCATGTTCGGCATCAATAAGCCATCAATATTTTAGCTATTTTCACCAAAATCAACACACACATTATCATGACATACTGTTTATTGATTCATAAACTACTGTCTATTGACAAAACCATAGCTGTACACACACTCTTTTTCAAGATGGTAATGGGGAAAAGGTAGTCTTACCGAAAAACATTTCGATAATAAAAACTCCAAAATAATTTAGTTCCAAAAAATACACTCACATTGTTGATTACATGCAGGTAATAGATGTCCGAATTACTAATGTTCATATTGATCTATTAGCAAAAACATCATATTCAATTAGCATTTGTTTTGCTGTTTTTCTTTCATCGTTGAGTAGTGTTATTTTACTATGGCCTGTATTAGCGGGTTATTATCCTTGATGGTGGCAACATGGCTAAGATTCTCCAGTCTGGAGGACACTTTCCTCCCTTGTTTTGAAAACAGCGGCTCGTATGTGGTCTGGTTGTACGTATATTGCCACCCTCTGGCTACGGAATGATCAAGTTACCCATGTCAAGTGGTTTAGATTCATCTCTAAAATTCCATAGTCGAATACTGGCAATCAAATATCTTTTTTAAAGTTGTTTTTTTTTGTTATATTTTTTTACATCACCTATGAGGGAAATATTCTGCTGCGATGTAACACAGTCATTCATTTCTTCATTTTAATTATTTAAATCTTTTCCTAAAAAAGTTTGTTTTTGTAAAAGGTCCTTTTTCTTTATAAATATGTTCACATTTCAAGTAAATACATTTGCACGATGAGAGATCTTATGCTATACACACATCTATTGAAATAATACAACTTTGATGTAAATCTGTATGACATTTACTTATATCCACCCACACTGAGTCATTCAAAGAAGTAAAAATAGTAGTATGTTGCTACTGGTAAATTGATGTCAAAAGCTTATTCATGACAACAATGACAACATATCATTTTATAATCGGCAACTTGACGGTCAACATCGCCAATATCTTGTACTGTTTTTGAACTCAGCAAGGGTTACCAGTTCTAGCAGGAAGTGGCTGTGGTGTTCAGGCCAGGGTAGAACTCACAGGTTTTGGTAAACACTTGTAGCTGCCAGAGACAGTAAATCTGTTTGAGACGCTGCCAAGATGAGAAGAAAAAAACCTCCCTCCATATTGAGAGTATTGGTGGGGGAGAGCTGGAGTTGACTGTTGATGTGCAGTGTAGTGCTGGACGTCTTCTCTGACACTTCATTCTTCCTCTAGTTGCTTCAGTCTTTCTTCGTCCAGTCTCTTCATTCATACATTGCTTTATTCTTCTCACAGTCTCTTCAGTCTTCCCCCAGTTTCTTCTTTCTTCGTCCAGTCTCTTCATTCATAGCTTTATTCTTCCCCCAACTACTTCATTCTTCCTCCAGTCTCTTAATTCTTTCTCCAAATTGCTCCAGTCTTCCAGTATTCCCTCAGTCACTTAATTCTCCCAGTATTCCCCCAGTCACTTAATTTGTCCCCCAGTTGCTTCAGTCTTCCATAAGATTCTGCTTTCTTCCTCCAGTCACGTAATTCTCCCAGTCTTCCTCCAGTCACTGAATTCTTCCTTCAGTGACTTATTTCTTCCCCAGTAGCTTCAGTGACTCCTGTGAAGCAGCATGAGCAGTAGTCAGTGACAGCGTGACCCACTGGCTGGCCACCAGAACAAACAGAGGCGTCTGCAGCAAGGAATAGAAACACTTGATGATCAGATAGTCTGTGGCACTGGGATGGAAATAGGAGGGTGCCATCCCCCAGGATGACTGAGTGCTGCCACTTGTACCAATATTGCAGAAATAACCCATTCACTTAACTTGCTATGCCTCCGCCCTCTCTATATCTCTCCTCATATATGGAGCCCAGGTTTTCTGAACTTTATAGACATTGCTTTTAATTTGACTTTGCTGCATATCAAATTCCGAGCAAAATTTTAATGGAATGATTTGTTTGTTAAAATATAAAATATTGTAATTGATGACTATCTTTCAATGTACATGTATTAAAAAAAATGTATCTAAAGAATATTTTGTTAAAATCGCAAAGAGAAAAGTACATTGTTCTACACATCCACAAGAAATCAACAATTAAATGTATAATGTATTATATAAATAATGAAAGCTAGAGGAGACTAAAATAAATGTAGGTAATCTTTTTATTCTTTTCTGTATAAAATTTGCACAGAAGATCCTTTAGAAAATATCTTTCATTATCATATTACAGCAGTAGAATTAATTTTATAATAATATTACAGCATTGGATGTTGACAATTTACCCCAATGTCATGTAAGATGATTTCTGAGATGTAATTTACAGGGATCGAAATTAACACTAGCCTTTTCTGCTAATGCTAAAGGTATCCTAAGGACTAGTAGAAATTCATAACATTTGTTTTGTATCACTATTCAGACTAGTAAGTTTTAAAGTTAGTTTCTATCGCCGTGTAATGGTAGCGCTTCTCATAACCTTGGAACTCGCTAAGAAAACAGTACAGTGTGGAACCACCTTGTGAATGGCAATATGATTACTGCCAGGTAATTGTGAACGACACTTGAAAGGTTTCAATGTTCTCCTGGTATCAGTGCGGTATCAGTCCGGTATCAGGTATCAGTCCGGTATCAGTCCGGTATCAGTCCGGTATCAGTCAGGTATCAGTCAGGTATCAGTCCGGAATCAGTCAGGTATCAGTCCGGTATCAGTCTGGTATCAGTCCGGTATCAGTCCAGTATCAGTCAAATATCAGTCCGGTATCAGTCAGGTATAGGTGATTTGGCTACTGGTCAAGTCAGGAACTGTATACCTTGTCAACATTGTTATCCATCAGACCTGTAATCGCTGCAGCAGAGTTTTCTCAGGTGTGAGACAGACAGAGAGAGATGTAGCAAATAATGGCTTCCCCAGTCCTCCCTGGGATAGCGGTGTTTACCTCTGGTTCGGTTCCGTCAGCGATTCCGTCAGCGATCCGACACTTGGGGTCTGACGAGAGAAGGCTCTGCCATTTAACAAGGCAATCTTTTTAACAAAGCTAATAGGCAACGTGTTTGTTTCTTCTCATGCCGTAATGCAGAACGTGGCGGAAGGTCAGAAACAATGTGCAGATGCGACGGGGTAATTGGTCCCAGGGTTTGTGCGGTGCCAGGACCACCCATATGATGCAGGTAGATTGGCTGCAATAAATAGATGAGATCATGGTCATGGAAGTGCAGCAAGGTAATAGTGTTAGAAATTCAGAAAATAATTAAGGGGTGTCCTTTTCCATAGAATCAATGTTAAGGTGGGATGTAGCATAGTGGTAGAACGTTGGACTTCGGAGCCAAAGGTTCCAGGTTCAAATCCCGTCCCAGGGGCCCGGCATCAATGTTCGCGAAAGTTACCTTTCTGACGCGATATTGGTAGGATGCACTGACTGTAGAGTGGCAATGCAGTTATCGTCCTTGGTCTTGTCAGTACCAGCTGATGCTCGCAGGTTTACTGCAACATTCAGCTCTACGGATGTTGCGGGTTTCCTCCTGCCCTAAACTGACAAGTCGTGGTATTAGTGAAAGATTCTAGAAAGCGACTTTACCAATACAAAAAGAAAAGTAGTAGTGTTATTTTCATCATGATTGACGTTGCTTAAGCTTACAGATTACATTTGTTTACTTTCAGCGTATTCAAGTTTCTTCATAGTGGGTCTTCTCCTGTCCATGCAGATTCCTTTCGTTGGTTTTCAGCCAATCAGAACCAGCGAACACATGGCAGCTGCAGGTGTGTTTTCAATCAAATATGTCGCAGTGTATTATATTATAATGATATGTTCTATTTATATAGCACTGAGTTCCAGCTAGGATGCTCACAGGCGCTTAGAATTATCACTGTCTAGGGATCTAGCGCATGGGTGAAATATTCCTTTTTTGTGATGTAAAGAACTCGTTCATTATTTCTTTCATTCATTTATTCATTCAATCAAATAGAACATTTGCTCAATCATATTTTCTTTTACTTTGCAGATCTTCCATATCCTATTTCCAAATAATGTCAATGTTAAAACTGTACAATGTTTCTAATACATTCAAATTCCATTTCAGGAATATTTGCTCTTGTAAATGCGTACGCATTTCTAAAATATATACAGAGCATACTGACCAAAGCAGAATTCAAGTACTTCTTTATCATGGCTGCGACGATTGCCGGCGCCGTGGTGTTAGTGACAGTGGTGGCTCTTACTTGGGCAGGTAGGGAACGTCTAGCTTGTCCGTGTTCATATCTGTCCGTCTGTGTCCATAAGCTACCTATTATATCTTTTCTATGTCCCCAGTGTAGTCTCAAGTCTATATCATTAATAATCTGCGTCTCCATTTGCAGGTTTAATTGCCCCATGGAGCGGTCGCTTCTATTCACTGTGGGACACGGGCTACGCCAAAATCCACATTCCAATCATCGCGTCCGTCTCTGAGCACCAGCCGACCACGTGGGTGTCGTTCTTCTTCGACCTGCACATCCTGGTGTGTGCCTTCCCTGCCGGCGTCTGGTACTGCATCAAGGATATCAACGACGAGCGCGTCTTTGGTGAGTGGCATGACTTTGCTATGACTTTATAACAAAGGAAGGGATTTGGTTGGACACTTTGACATTGGTGTACATGTACAAAACAACATGTAATATTTTTACCATGGGTGTGTCACTGTGTGCTACAGTCGTTGCAGGTTTTTACTCCTACCGTAAACTCAGAAACGAAGCAAGTAAAAATACTGGCATGACACTATTGTAACACCGGAACAGCTTTTTAATGGCAATTGAATTGTGTGCTTAAAATGTAAATGCCAAATTTTGGGCATAATTTATATATTTAATAAATACTTTTTAACCTCCTCACTGCAGCGGACATACGTATATGCCCAAAACATGCACAATGGAATAATTCAGCAGGTAGAAGGTTAAACTCGACTTTTCTGTTGCAGTGGTACTGTATGCGATCTTTGCCAGCTACTTTGCGGGCGTGATGGTGCGTCTGATGCTGACGTTGACGCCCATCGTCTGTGTGCTGGCGGCCATAGCTTTCTCCAAGACATTCGAGATCTACTTGAAAGACGATTCACCTAAATCTCAGCGCAATGCAGTGGAAGAAAACCCGGAGAATAAAAACGACAGGTTATATGACAAGGTAGGTCAAGACTGCAAATGTTACATTTTGGTAATGTTTTCCAAGTGGCAGTAAGATTTGGTTTGTGGCTGAGGATATGTATGTCCTTGGTAATGTACCTGCTGGGCACTGAAATAAATGAACACATGCTGTGCAGGCGTGGCAATTTTGCATGGATCCGCAGAAATCCACTGATGTATTTCTCAGGTCAATTTATTTGCACTGGATGTGGATTTGAGCCTGGGCTAATTTTCCTCTGAAATCACAATTGTCTGTTGGCATTAACGAGGTTGGTACCAAAGATTTTGATTCTAGAAAGCGACTTTAAACCCCAATTAAAAAAACAAAAAAACAAAAAAAAATAAAAAATTGGAGGGCCACTTAAAAACAAATTATCTTTATTTGACCACCAGCCAGCATACTACAATTTTGTCCCTGCCTTTCATTGTTTTTTTGTGGTCAGATTTACTCATGAGTTGTTTAGTGAAGACAATGACCTTGAGTTCACTGCTAATGTAGCTCAGTGTTGATGTACGTTTGAATGTATTCTCGCAGCCACTTTGTGAGTTGAGTGTGACGTGAGTTGAGTGTGACGTGCTCGTGTATCCGTAGGTGGGCAAGACTAAGAAGGTGAAGGAGGACCGGCCCAAGGACGACGAGAGCGTGGGGATGAACATCAAGAGCGCCATCGTGATTGCCCTGATGATGATGCTGATGCTGTTCGCCGTGCACTGTACCTGGGTCACCAGCTCTGCCTACTCCAGCCCCAGCATTGTACTGGCGTCGTACGGGCAGGAAGGGTACGTCTGGCTGTCTGTGCTGCTGCCTTGCCGTGCCTTGCAGAAACAACTTGTATCAATCAAGTCTAAAGGCGGCTCTCCACGTGTGACTTTTCTTGCGCTAGTTCACTGTCCGACAGCGATTTTACACTGTCCGACAGTGATTTGCATGTGGACTATTAACTATCTGACATCTGAAAGTGATGAGAAAATGTTCTATCAACAGTAACTCACAGAAATATGTCGATATTTACTCTCACGTGGAGAGCCGCCTTAAGAATGAATTATCGCCTATGGGTGAAATATTCCTGCTGTGACATAAAACATTACTGAATTCACTCATTTGTTCATATAGAACATTGATGTGTTAATCCAGGAAGGTTAGACGAATTTATAAACAAATCTTGACATATTTTGGATGTTCTGAATCATAGAAATAATCCTTGCTTTCATTGATGTTTACAGGAGTAGAACAATCCTAGACGACTTCCGCGAGGCATACTACTGGCTGAGACAGAACACGGACGACAAGGCGCGGGTGATGTCCTGGTGGGACTACGGTTATCAGATAGCGGGCATGGGGAACAGAACAACACTAGTGGATAATAACACGTGGAATAATAGTCACATAGCATTGGTAAGTGCAGGTCATATCAGTATATTTAGTAGACTGTTTTATTAGAAATCCATTTAATGTGCAGTTCATGACTATCAGGAATAAAATGTTACTAAATAATTTGCATCAACGCTAGTAACTATTCATCACCGCTCGTGTCCACAGGTTGGAAAAGCTATGTCGTCCAATGAGACTGCGGCGTATGAGATCATGAGAAGTCTGGATGTCAACTATGTCCTAGTCATCTTCGGCGGAGTGATCGGCTATTCCGGCGACGACATCAACAAGTTCCTGTGGATGGTGAGGATAGCGGAGGGAGAGCATCCCAAGGACATCAGGGTAGGTAACTCTGCACAGATTTGAATACAAGGAATCTGAAGTAATCCATGACAAACAACGAAATTGATTTTTATTTTTTTATTTCTAATGTTCATGTGTGGTGCTGAGTGTTGGAGTAGACTTGTAAATAGCAGCTGGTGTGTGCCAGTTGTCTTCATTCTCAAACTGCGATATGAATGAAAATTACTAGTCTTCATTCTCAAACTGCGATATGAATTAAAATTACTAGTCTTCAAAGTGGCTGTAAACCCAATTTCAAACCAAGCCAAATATTCCCATGTTTTTACATAAATACTTTAACATGTAGGTACCCTCGGTTCCTATTTTCAATGTTATCTGTTGGCTGTACTTCCAGGAGTCTGACTACTTCACACCCCAGGGTGAATTCCGAGTGGATTCCGCGGGTTCCGCCACCTTGCTCAACTGTCTCATGTACAAACTGTCTTACTACAGATTCGGACAACTTCAGGTCAGTATAACTTGTGAATCTCGGGTGCTACACTTTTTATCTTCAGTTTTCCAGATATTCGACTTCTGGGCCAGCTAGTTGTTAACAGGGCCACTGGAAAGTTACTGTCCCACTTGGCCAGTGGCCATAAACTATGGTGGTGTAATTATATGAAGCAGTCCTAAAATTTCAGGACACTACCACAAATTACAAATGCAGTTCATTCTCATAGTTCTTAGACTTACATGAGCTGAAGGGTATTGCACACCTGAAGATTGTTCCATAACAAGTACTGACAAACAAATAGGTACATATCAGGGATTTCTAATACCCGGTAGTTCTCTGAAACCAATTAAAGGATAAAGGGAGATGAGACAGAAAGTGCATTGATCCATTGCTTTGGGTAATAATGAATCAGTTTGAACTTGATCGTGGGTATAATAAACATCTAATACAGTAGACCTTGCATATAATGGCCTCGCATAAACCGGACACTCGCCTATAATGTACTGAATCTGGAACGCTAATTACGGTATATGTGTCCATTTCTCGTAATGTTAAACGTGTCCTACGGGCGAGTAGAAATTTAATGTTTTGTTATTTATATCATTATTCGGGCGAGTACGTTTTAAAGTTAAGTTCCAACCCTGTGAGAGGTCTACTGTATTATTATCATTAATTTTAATATAATTAATTTTAGTATTAATATAATTTATTCTACATGTATTATTATTATTATTATTATTATTATTTTAACTTTCTTGTGTGCACAGCTTGACTTCCGAACGCCGGCTGGCTTCGATCGGACGCGAGGGGTGGAGATCGGCAGGAAGAACTTCGACCTGACTCATCTGGAGGAGGCATACACCACTGAGCACTGGCTGGTGCGCATCTACCGAGTCAAAGACCTCGACAACAGACAGGTCGTCACACTGCCACACAAACCTGCCAAGTCCAGGCGCAAGAAGAATAAGAAGGTGGGTGTCACTTTAAATCTAGGCTTGAAGTATTCTGTACCAGCCGGTGCTTGCAGGTTTACTGCGTCATTCAGAGCTACAGATGTTGCAGCTTTCCCATTGCCCTAAACTGACAAGCGATAAAAGTGAAAAGATATTGATAATTTTTAATAATTTATTAATAACTTATAGGGATATTGTGACTATTTTGAAATATGCTTGGAAATTACTCAATTTCAGATTTTCTATTGTAAGAGGTTTCACTTGAAAATGTGTTCTACCAAAGTAAAATGTTACAATTATGGGAAAATAAATTGTATTTACATCATGTTTCAGTAGTGATTGATATCTTACATGCATGCTAAAATTAGTTCGTTGCAAGTTTGATCCACTTATACAAGATTCTCTGTACACCTTCCTAGTAATGGTATATTTTTGTTAACCACAGGTTGGCCAGATTATTAATATTCAACTAAAACAGTTCTTCGATGATCGTAAAAGATTTACGCTCAAACTACCATTTTAGTCTTACAGGTTCTTGATTTTGGCTTATTGATTTATCTCTGTTCACAGTTTACCAAGAAAATTCCCGGCTCAATAAAGAATAAACCAGTTGTGAAGAAGGGAGTGAAGAAATCCAAGAGAACATAGTTCTGGTGGTCATCTTGTGAGAAGGGTTGTCTGCCCCTTGCTGTCTTTAAGGTTTTCTAACAGTGGACTTATTCAGTGGCAAATCAAGGCTAATATGGTGGGGTGTTGTGCTATGAGAGACTGACTGCATGTGTTGGGAGTGTCTGGTAGTGTCTGGATGTCTGTAAACTTGTTCATCCCTCGTTTTACCACATGGTTATTGCTAGCAATCAAACAACTTAGTATTCACTGTATCAGCATCATGTCAAGAGAGATTACAAATCAGAGTTTGCATGTTAACAGAAGTAACATCTTCAATGTGGTCGTCCAGTTTGATGTGCAGACTTGTTTCTGTGTTAATTATGTGTTTTTGGAAATGTTTGTTTTCTATATATTTGAACAAGGAATAAAAACAGTTATGAGACATTTTTGTGTGATTTATAAGTCATATATATTATATGACTTAATGGCCGTGTTGAGTTTCTGCCAATGTTCTCATAAAAGTAAGCGACATCCTGTTACATAATACTGTATGGCGGTCTACGGCCAGGTGATAGCACGGTAGTAGATTGTCGGACTACAGAGCCAGAGGTCCTGCTTTTGAATCCGCCCAGTGAAACCTGGCATTGATGCTCACTGTGTATGCTTTTCGGAAGCTATGCTGAAAGGATTCGCTGTCTGTGTTGTACACAGAACAGGACGCTGTACAGATCATCCTTGGTTCATCCGTACCGGTCGGCTTACTGTAACACTCTAGTATTTCCTGCTATCATAACCTATTATGTGAAACGATTTTTAATTTAACTATTAATTTCTTCTATCATAACTTATTGTGCGAAACAATTGTTAATTTGACTATTAATTCTCCTTTTAAAAAAAAATTAAAATAATAATGAGCAGTTTTTATATAGCGCTGAATCCTCGCTACAGCATGCTCAGCATGTACCTTATTACCCCGGCAAAAAGATGGAAAATATGTTCGGATTAATTTATTTGTTCAAATAATTAAATAACATGGGTAAATTCTTAATGGGAAATTGGTGAAATATTCCCGCTGTGACATAAAGCACTAATTCAATCAAAACTTAAAAGGGACTGCAAGAGTATGTGAATGTGTGGAAAATAGAGTGTGACTGTCCATGTGGGTTATTAGTGCTGCTATAGAGCTGTATTTGGAAGAATCAATGCTTTCCTGCATCGTAAACACCACAAGATCATCAATAATTGTTGATTAAAATCTTGAAAACTGCCCTTTACATGCTGTATGCGATTATTGAAGGATACATTGCGTTAAACATCTCTGATGAGCTTTGAACTCTTCCTCACAATATCATTAAGAAACTAGCAACAAATCTCTATGGATTTATTGATAAAATATCATAAAAGAAAATTGAATCACTGTTCATTTTTTAATATCATTACTTCTTTGTGTTTGCTGTAAATCAAGATTATGTTATTGACTAACATGAGGAATGTACAACCAGTTGAAGTACAGTAGACCTCGAATATAATGAACTCCCAATTACTAGTAGTACGTTGTATGAGGGGTCTACTGTATTTGTGTAAACAACACTGTTTATTTTTTCAGTTAATAGTTTGTTTGACCAGTAAGTAGGTCAGCTATCTGTGATTGCATGCGTTCTTAAATCTTGTGAAAAAATGGGGCACGTAATACGACTTTTAGAGAAAATACCCTTATTTCGTTTGATTAGCAATGTTTGCATAGGATAATTGTTTGGCTGATCTATTATGAAAGTGAAATTATAGACCATCATAGATGATACAGATTCTAATAGTAGTAATTAGTTGTTCATCATAGGTTTCTTAGCGAGAACATTTCTCTTTCATCCTAAATCACTTGGTCTCTTGCATATTATGTTCATGACTGCCAATTCATCCAACCACTGTAACTTGCTCAGTAATTTCTAAAATGGAATTGAGGTTCTTGCGTCATCATTTCTTATTGTAAAAATGGTGTATGTATTGTTATTGTAGACACACATTAATTTGGCTGTTAATTATTCAAAGACAATTGTATCACCAGCTAGCTTTGTATATGTGTTTTGGATTTGTATTGATGTACAAGGTCTTTATCAGCTTGATGCAGAATATTGCCAGCCCATGAATGCAGAGAAATGTTATACAATATTTGTACAAGGTATAGGGTGTATATATTGATGGTACGAAAGACTAAGTTTGAGATCAAGCAAGTCAATATCATGTTTCATTGATTGTGTTTGGTTATTTATTGCTGTCTTGTTTGTTCAGTTGTGTATTTGTTTGACCGATTGTAGTTAGTGTGGCTTTTAGATTCTAACATTTATTTGGAAATATTATTTTGTTTGTTTGTTTCCCAGATATGTGTATTCGTAAGTATTGTGACTGATCTGTGTAAGGTCACTGAGGTCAGCCAGACATGCTGGGGCAACTGGAGAAGTCTTACGTTTGACAACTGCCAGTCCAGATAGTTGTACATACTGCGGATAGTTAGTTGTACATACTACAGCATAATCTATTTGGAGAAACGTCAAGCTACGGCCACTTTACTATTTTGGAACGGACAGATTGTTCCAGGTTCTAATCCCTCCCTGGGCGCCCAGCATCAATGTTCGTGAAAGTTACCTTTCTGATGCGATATTGATAGGATGCACTGACTGTAGAGTGGCAATGCA